>OZ007583.1:43945596-44003096 GCA_963931925.1 Onchidella celtica
ACAGAACGCTGTATGTGGGGGCCGTCCAAACTGTATGTCTAGGCTCAGAGTGACGGAGGGGTTGAGGGAAGAGCATCTTGGGGATGCGTGTGAAAGACGTACATACCCAGTCCGGCGATCGTACCGAAATCGGACACAAAGATTGACTAGAAGTTTGCACATAGGAATGACATCATTCCTACGTAGATTCACTGGTTACGACATGGCGCCGACGTCGGTTTGATGTAGGGAACCCGCCCAATGGTAATCTTACCAACCCTTCGGAAATCTACGTCGGATTGACGTAGTTATGCTGGCAGAGGAGCTTTTCAATTATAATAATCGTCTCAAAAGTTTGGTTTTAGAACTAAGAGGTTTGAATTTATATAATATTAATAATAGTTTATTATTACTATAATCATTTTTTTTTGGAATTATTCTTTTCAGGTAAAATAGAACATAAGCCATGGAGCCAATGAAACAGTCAAATTGTCTTCTGCGAAATCGCGACATTAGTTCTTGTTTGTTCTATCTCTATTTTCTGAAAAACTGAAGATCTTTTAGTATGTAGAAGATGTATAACAAATGCACACTTTGACACTTGTTTAAAATGCGTTGTGACACTTATCAAGTTGTTTCACAGTTCTGATTTATTCTAAATCCTTATCATAATACCCGAGACACAGAATACCGAGACGAACCATTCCTTCTCGCACTATATGTCCACCAATTGCGCGGGTAAAGGCCTTTTCATCTACCGTCCTCCATATCACATGATTTGCAAACAAAACGGCGGGCGGCGTGCCCCATTTGTAGGGCGGAAGCGGTGGACAACGGTCGAACGATGCCATCCTCTTGTTGGGCACCCAACTGTACAAACCCGTTACGTGCTGGTTCTGGCATAAAAGTGCATCTTTGCTTAGACTGTGCACATATTCAGATGCCATCACTAAGGACAAGTGGAGGTTTTTGCCCTACATGTTGCTTTTCGAAGCCGTGCGGCTCCCCGCAAACAACCGTAACGCGGAAGTTGAAATGGTCTATAAATACGGTGAGTAGGCTACTACTCTTTTTCTTTCAATTATGAAGGGGGTGTGGTGCGAAATGTTGCATTGTTGACATGGATGACACTCGCATAAATCGACGGACGGTATATGTCGAATCGGTATAATACTTAAGCCGCGGACGTTTAACGTCGAATTTCTCAGTTGTGTACAAAAGTGGAGTTGGAACAAACAAGAAATAAAGGTAGTGAAATGTCACTTAACTCCACTTGTATTTACCAAACACTTAACTCTACTGTTAGATCTACCTCCGCCTTCTCAGGAAAATAATAATAATAATAAAAAAAGTATTATAATGGGTTTTGTCAGACAATCACCTTTCACACTGTAGCAGAAATATTGACAGTCATGCAGACAGACTGACAGTTATGGAAAGTTCTTAATGTGGGTCAGCGCATGAGCGCTTGGAGTAACCAGGGAGACTCGGTGACGGGTGCGCTCAGGGTTATAGGAAAGTGGTTTTGTGGACAATTATGTAGACTTTTGGGTGAGGCAGATATACCCGGGGTGGTTAGAAAGCCTTTAGTGCACGTAAGTAAACGAACATAACAGAACTGATGCATAGGTTGTCCTACACAAACAGACAGACAGACAGTCAGACAGACATATAGACAGACGGACAGACAGACAGGCAGACATACAGACGGACAGACAGACTGACTGACTGACTGTCTGACAGATGGACAGATAGAAAAAAGAAGTGGGTTGTCAAGAACAGATTTAATTCATAAATGTTTCCACTGACTAAATTTTTGTGAGAGAGCAGTGAGTAATTTTTACAAACGTAATTATTGTGCGAGCCAGCATAACGTGGTCTCGTAAACAATTTGTTTTGAACAGTTTTTTTCCTAAAAGATAGACAGAAGGTGTGGGGAAGGATAGACGGACAGCGTAGGTGTGCATGACTGAGCACTTTTTGTATCTCGTGTTTTGAACTAGGTTTAGTAGAGAGGGAAGGGGTGAGTAGGAATTAATGAGATATCTGTTGACGTACAGAAAATCCGTGATCCAGAGTAAAAGCTCGGGGTTTTGAACATGTTAAGAATTTATTGCTATAAAATTACATTTTATTGTCTTGAGTGATTCGACCTTTGATGTCGACCCAAGGTCGTTGCGTAGGGCTGTTACTTAAAATACCTCAGTTCGGCAGCTGAGCTAGAAGTGGTTGCACCAATCACAATCCAGGAATTAGACGGTAAGCTGCAGATGCAGTCCAGTATTTAAGGCCATACAGAACTTAGTTCTGGGCCACATGTAGACAATCCATTTACGAGGTGGACGGCGAGCTCTCAGCCAGATGAGAAGTCATAGAGACGCAGCGATTGAGCTGATATGTACAGTGATGGAGCATTGTCAGAAATCTACGCTCCTGAGCCCAAGCCTACTTGTTTGAGCATTAAACCCACAGCGCTAATATCAACAGCCCTCACATTGTGAGGGCCGAATGGTGAGCTAAAGATTTTAATTCCATGCTGAATTTACAGCCACTTACACATGTAGACTGTTGACCAGTACTGCCAGACCACATGCATTTCCCGCGACCACGTGTGAACTACACCAGAGCGCGCCTGGCAGAGACGCTATATAAATATGTTTTAGTATGAAGGTTGTCAGGTCAGAAAAATCTGCTACTGGTAACATGTAATCCAGTACAACCTGTTTCATGAACTGGTACGCTAGCATGGTATCAGTGGGCGTGCACCTGTCGGTGCAAACGGCCAGGGCGGAGGAGGTTTCATCTAACCCAACGGCCACATGCTAGGGCACAATGTGACCTCAGTACTTGAGTCCTTCATATTGGCCCCCGGTAGCGGTGTGGTCATAGGCTTGTTTGCCTAAATCACAGACGAAGAATTGAGCAAACTTCCCGGACGCAGCTTCAAAGCTGGCGGCAGCAGGCCAGTGGTTGATTGATAGGGCAGATGGCAATATACCGTCACTCTGGCCTGGATATCGTGACACAGAGCATCCACCAGTATTGGTGTTCTTTGGTTTGGGTCTTTCACCCTAGTCAGTTGGGACTGCGAGGCTGTGGAGTAGCCTACAGGCAGCCGGTCAGGCAATATGACTGTCCCTCTGGCATCCTCCTGCACCTGGATACATTTCCAGTCGTCTTGACCCTGTCTTGCCACTTGGATAAGTTGTGTCCAGGCGAGAGAGTGAGTCTGATGTTTGCGCAGCTCTTTCTCACTAAAAACAAATTCTTTGCGCCAGTCTTAACACTCACCTCGTCTTCTTTCATCTTTGTCTCGTCTTCTTTCCTCTCAAAATTCCAACGGCGATGGGCGAGTGCGGTGGCAGCAGGTTTGGATAGACTGGAAGCTGTTAGCACAGACCTACACGTTGGTGGCTGTGGGCTATGGTCGCTTCATCGTCGATTGAAGTGGAGGCGTGGGGAGGCAGCACCCACAGTAGCTGAGCAGCCTTATTTAAGGATAGCACTGCTCACCTCAACTGAGGAAGGGGCTAGAAAAGGTGCCCTAAAGAAAGCCCACTTCACATCACCCTGACTGGTAACCGCGACCAGTGGGGATCCCTTTTTGCGGTCGAAACAAAAAGAAATTCAGCTTACTCAGGCTAGGAGCCTGGAATATACGCACACTACAGGACAACTCAAACAACCCGGAAAGACGCACTGCACTTATTGCCATTGAGCTCAGCAGGTACAACCTGGACATAGTGGCACTCAGTGAGACCAGACTCCCTGATAGTGGCCAACTCAAAGAGCTCAGTGGTGGATACACCTTCTTCTGGAAAGGCAAGGGTGCAGTCGAACCGAGACAGCATGGTGTTGGGTTTGCAATTAAAAATGACCTTGTCAGAAACTTGCAGTCCATGCCAATTGAAATAAATGACAGGCTAATGACACTCAGGATCCCAGTTGGGAAAAGCCAGTCAGCCACCCTCATTAGCGCATATGCGCCCACCATGACAAACCCAGATGAAGCCAAAGACAAGTTCTATTCTGATCTAGAATCTGTCATATGCTCTGTCCCGGCAGCTGATAAGCTGATTCTCTTGGGGGACTTCAATGCTAGGGTTGGCTCCGAAATCTCAGCGTGGCCAAATGTTTTGGGCCCTCATGGAGTTGGTTCATGCAATAACAATGGGTTGCGCTTAC
Source organism: Onchidella celtica (assembly GCA_963931925.1). Taxonomy (NCBI): domain Eukaryota; kingdom Metazoa; phylum Mollusca; class Gastropoda; order Systellommatophora; family Onchidiidae; genus Onchidella; species Onchidella celtica. The sequence continues at coordinate 43,949,761 of OZ007583.1, forward strand.
TTACTTTGTGCGCTGAATTTGGCCTGTTCATTACCAACACAAATTTTAGTCTCCCCGTGAGAAACAGAACGTCATGGATGCATCCCCGCTCAAAGCATTGGCATCTCATAGACTATGTCATTGTGAGGAAGACTGACAGAAAGGATGTCCTTGTAACAAAGGCGATGTGTGGTGCCGAGTGTGGAACTGACCACAGACTCATTGTTTGCAAGCTCAGACTAACATTGAGGCGCATTAGACGCCCTCAAGGGAAAGCGCCACCTAAACGCCTAAATGTTTCAAAACTCTGCTCAGCTGAGAAACAGAGCGAGCTCTCATCAGAACTCTCCTCAAAATTGGATTGCGTGACTTTTGACCCTGAGAACATTGAACAGAGCTGGACTGACCTAAATACGACTGTACACTCTTGCGCCAGCAGCACAGTTGGTTTTCCTGTCCGCAAGCACCAGGACTGGTTCAATGATAATGATAATGAAATCAAAGTGCTCATCAAAGAAAAAAATAGTCTCATCCAAGCTCACTGCAGTGACCCCTCTTCCACAGCAAAAGCTGATGCACTGCGTGCATGTAAGGGTGTACTCCAGAAGAAGCTGAGGAAAATGAAAAATGACTGGCTTGAAGAGCGAGTAAGAGAAACTCAGAAATATGCCGACACAAACAACACTAGAAAGTTCTTTGAGAGCCTCCGAGCTGTGTTTGGACCATCCCGCTCTGGCACTACGCCACTTCTTGCGTCAGATGGTTCAACACGCATTGTTGAATTGAATGCCATAATTCAGCGTTGGGCAGAACATTTCGGAGGTGTGCTAAATCGGCCATCAAATATAAATACTGAGTCCATTGACCGCCTCCCTCAGACTCCTATTAATGCAGCTCTTGCCAAGCCATTCACAGCAAATGAGACCCGAACTGCCACAAATCAGATGTCCTTTAACAAATCACCAGGCGTGGATTCAATTCCTGCTGAGGTGTATGCCTTCGGTGGAGAAAAGCTTATTGAAAGGTTGACCGAGTTGTTCAATCATATGTTGAAAGCAGGGAAGCTGCCACAGCACTTCAAAGATGCTTCAATCATCCATCTGTACAAAAACAAAGGGGACAGCTGTCAGGATTAGGATTTGAATTGCCGTGCTAGGTCACGCATTGTTTATTACATGGCATCATTGATTTTAGCCAGTGCAAACGTCCTTGAACTATTCCCGTGGACAGTTTGTTTTTGTAAGGCTTTTCTTAGAGATGGAAAGAAAGTGGGTCAGGATAGAACGAATGGATAAATTAACAGTGACGATGCAGTTTTCGACCCCGTGGTTTGGGTGTACCTTAACAGGGAAAGACGGGGCGAATAAGGAGTGAAGAAATTCGTACATAAAACGTTTAGGGTGTAGAGACTTTGCGAAAGGTTTTGACATCCTAGGTCTGACTTTGTCTGTTACTATTAATAGAATCTATTGGCGCTGCGAGCGGAGCTCGAAGTGGATGCACCAATCAAATTTGAGCAGTCACGTGAGTTGCAGAAGATAAGCGGGAGCATCTTTATGCTACCTCACTTCCATGTAGAGTTTCCAGCTACGAAGGTCGTCGGCTAGGGGTTCAGCCAGAGAGAACCAACAGACTGTTAAGTCATGTCTATGTCCTGGATAGACAATGAAAATAATCCACAGCTATTTTCTCCAGTTCCCTGAAATCGTTTCAGGGAACCAATCGTAAGTTTCATCAAAATGATTCGAGATGATGTGAATCTGACCCTAACTTTCCAGTAGAAGTGCGACCAAAGGGATGCAAGACCATAAAGTTTTACTTGCAATTAAGATCTAGAAAGAGTGACTGATATACACATTTGTAAATTGTAATTGATGTGTCTGGATGAGGCTGGGGATTGCCAGCCCATCCTAGAACAGATCTAGATTAGATCTATCTTAACTACGTCAGTGTGTCTTGACGGTTTGATCCTTTATAAGCAGTTAAATGAGTTAATATTGTCGTCTGAGACATAAGGATATTATTTGTGAAGTAGTAGGCAGTCTATATTTCTGAAGATGAATAATTACTAAGTAAACTGTGTATGAATCAGAATGATATAGAGTTTCAAATCTCTTAAGGATCTAGAGGAGATTTATAGTTATGTATTTTAGTATTTTCATTTGATGCTGCAATGTTGTCTTTTAATATGTAAACGATAGACGAAATTGTTAGGAATTTTAAGTAATAAATTTGTGGCCCTACAAGGTCCTTGATATAACCTACTCGAAATTGTTATTAGTGTATGTGGCATGGTATGGCAGAGTAATTTCTAAAACCTCTCGATATTTATTAAAAATGCAGTCGAACACGTAAATTTATAATTAACCATCCCCGTAAAACACGAGCACAGTAATCCCCATCTGTAACACCCTTCTTTGAACTCGTAACACTCGAGGACCCAGCTCGTAACACTGGAGAGGGACCCTTAAAGAACCTTAGATAACGCCATGCCACTTAGTTAGCTTATTTAACACCTATTGTATTTTTATTCCATTATTTCATATTGTACTGTTGTAATATTATGTTTTCAGGTCTTTTATTATAGAGTTTAAACAATTTGTATTAATCGAATATTTTGTATTTCAATTTCATATGGTGAACATCTCAACATCCCATTGACCCGTGGATACCGGCGAGGGAACCCTTTCATCATCCAGTTTTACCTCAGACAGAAATACAGTTTTGGGCTTGGAGCTATGGATTGAGGATATTTAACATCTGAATTCCTCAAAAATAAAGATAAGTGATCCATCTATCTAACAGTCTTGGGGAGGGCGACGTACTTTCCGCTCTGTGTGTGTGTTCCAGGCCATTTTACTATTTACTATATGTTTAGTTTAAGTGCGGGAGGTTGGTTGGGATCATAGGTTAGCATATCTTCTTTGCCATTACGAAGGATATTGGAGGCCTTGGTGGCTATGTAAAATAACTCGGGGGGATTTGCTTCTCTGTGAATAGTTCTATTAGGGATCCATTATTCGTATAGATTGTGGCGTTCTTTTCCTTCCTCACATTTCTTTAGGAAGATGTCTCTCCTGTTTTCTTCTTAAACTATCTGTAATATAAGTTAGGACTTGTAGGGTCTGTTTTCGTTCGTTTTACTTGTCAGTATAGCGTCCTGTTTTTTGTATTTCTTTTTGCTTATAAACTTTAAACTACTATACTAACATTGATATGTTTACAATATATGCCTGAGGTGTTTCACGTGCTAAAACCACGTTGAATTGTAATCTGGTATTGACATATGTGAGAGAGAGATATAATAATTTTTGGTTCACGTGACAATTTCACGTTGAAGATAGATCTAGAGAGAATAATTTTGCAGTGGTAACAGAAGACACTGCGTGTGCGTGTTTTGAGAAGAGAGAGAATTTTGAGAGTGTTTTGAGAACACAGAGATATTTCAAATTTGTCGTGTTGAGAGAGAGATATAGTTTTGATTCATCGCATTGAGAGAGCGATTCGTTTTTTGACAGTGATAACAGAGGACACTGGTTCGTCGCGTTGAGAGAGACGTAAATTTTGAGAGTGATCACTCGAGACATTAATTTATCGCAGTAAAGGCGATATAATATAGTATTTTATTGCAGTGGGAGCAACGGATAGACGGCACTGCCTTACTAGAATTTATATTGAGAGAGAGAGAGATAAAGTTTTTGCAGTTTAAGTGATACTGCTTGTAATTTTCAGAGAGAGATAAAGTGTTTGCAGTTTAAGTGATACTGCTTGTAATTTTCAGAGAGAGATAAAGTGTTTGCAGTTTAAGTGATACTGCCTATAATTTTGAGAGAGAGAGATAGAACGTTCTTTTCGCGAAGCAGTGCTAACATAAGACACTGAGTTAATATTAACAGTCAATAACTGTTCATATAATATAATTGATACCGCGATATACCTTAATAGTAGGTAAATACTTACTATTTACAGACTTTAACATATCATGGCTGAGTTTCTTAAATATTTAGAATCTGCCAAAGTTCTGGGCATACCAGAGGAAGAACGCGCCGCGTGGTGCGAACGACACGTACAACAAGACCGAGAGCGCGAGGATCGAAAAGAAGCAAGAGAAAGAGAAAGAGAAAAAGAAGAAAGAGAAAGAGAAAAAGAAGTAGAAAGAGAAAAGGAAAGACAGCATGAACTCGCAATGAAAAAGTTAGAGCAACAATCGCTTGTAACACCCACTACTGCCACCAATTCTTATGCTACTAAACCAAAACTACCACCATTTAATGAAAAACTCGACCGGATCGACGCATATTTACATCGGTTCGAGTTACACGCTAAATGCGTCGGATGGCAGCAGGCGATGTACAGTTCATGCCTGTCCAATTTATTAACAGGTAAGGCTTTAGAGGTATTTCACAGCCTTAAAGTAGAAGATGCCAACGATTATGACAAGCTTAAAACAGCACTGCTTAAGCGATTCCAGCATACCGAGGATGGCTTCCATCAAAGATTTCGCTCATGTAAACCTGAGCCATCTGAAAATTTCTCAACTTATGTCAATCGGTTGAAACATTATTTAGATCGCTGGATTGAGCTCGCGAACGTAACTACCGGAAATTATTCCCAACTTTACGATTTGGTCTTAAAGGACCAAATCTATACCGCATGTCATTCCGATTTAGTCGCCCACCTTAAAGAGAGGGCTCCGACATCCTCTGAAGAAATCACATCGTGCGCCGAACGATACGCGTCCGCCCACCCAAATCGTCCTTTGGCAAAGCCTTCAACTACAACACCGTATTATGCCAACGTAGGCAAAGGAGCGCCAACCGGACACGATCGTTCAAGGCCGACTCGTCGTCAGGCCCCAAATTCACGCTTTCAATCAGAGCCGCCTTTTTGTAGACAGAGAGATTTTCCGAATCGAGGTAATGTATCCCCGCGTCGAGGATATCAGACTTATTCTTTTTACGAGCCTCGCCCATATTATCGTGGCAACTACACAGGCCAACAATATAACCGGCCTCAGAGACCGCCTCGACGAGTGTATTTTGATGATAATCATAATTATAATAGACCGCAGAATCGGCCTTATCGTGGACACGACTCACACCGTATTATGTGCTTCAAGTGTAATCAGTTCGGCCACATGCGAAGATTTTGTACCGTAAAAATGGGAGCGGCAAATGCCTGCTCTGTACAATCTACACCCTATACAGATGTTGGTTATACTAATAAATCTTCATCGCAATCAAAGACTATTCCAGTCATGTCCGCCCTACATGAACTGGGTGAATTAACATTCTACCAGGGCCGCGTGAACGCGATTCGCGCTTCTGTTCTACGTGACTCCGGATGCACGACTATCGGCGTTCGACAGTCACTAGTCCGTCCAACACAATTTTTGGACAAGGAGGTAACTTGTATTACTTTTGGCGGATCTGTAGAGCGATTCCGTCTTGCAGAAGTTTATATTGATACACCTTTTCTCACAGGTATTGTTACTGCATGTGTACTACCTAATCCGGTGGCTGATATAATCATAGGTAATGTACCTCAAGTAAATAAGTTTCCTATCGGTAACTTGGAAATTTGGACTCAGGATGAGAGTGTTGCTTGTGCGACAACACGCCTACAATCGAGTCGACGAGCAGACAGTCCATTGAGTAATCCTACTATTGAAGTGAACATAACGTCTAGTGCATTTCATGATGAGCAACATTCAGATCCCACATTGAAACATTTCTTTGCTAAGGTTGATCCTACCGCACCGGATACCTCTAAGTTTGTTATTAAAGATGACTTATTATATCGTAATTTTCAGAATAAGCGAGAAACCGTTATGCAACTTGTAGTACCGAGATCTTTTCGTCGCGACATTATTCGTCTCGCGCATGACACTTCCTTGGCAGGTCACCAGGGAAAGGCCAGAACTAAGTCTCGAATACTATCGCAATTTTTTTGGCCCAGTATTTACGCAGATGTAAACCGGTTTGTATCAACATGTGACGTATGTCAGAGACGTACTCCTAAAGGAAGAGCATCGCGAGCTCCTCTGCAGGAGATGCCAATGGTATCCAGACCATTTGAACGCGTTGCCGTAGATATAGTTGGTCCCCTACACAAGTCAGACAGAGGACATCGTTTTATACTTTCTGTCATTGACTACGCAACCCGTTGGCCAGAGGCCATTCCGCTAAAAGACATTTCAGCTGATCATATCGCTGAAGCTCTTATTACTGTTTTTTCGCGTCTTGGGTTTCCAGTTGAAATTTTATCGGACAGAGGTCCACAGTTTACCTCTGAGCTTTTTAAGAAAGTCTTGGAGTTGATCGGGATTAAACAAAGATTGACATCTCCATACCACCCACAGTCTAATGGCTGCTGTGAGCGTTGGAATGCTACCATGAAAGGTATGCTTGCACGAGTTTCCGCCGACAAACCGAGTGATTGGGATCGACAACTCCCCGCTATTCTTTTTGCATACCGAGAACTACCGAACGCATCGACGGGTTTTTCTCCCTTCGAATTATTGTATGGTCGTAAGCCGCGTGGTCCAATGGCCATACTCCATGATTTATTCGCCGGATCAGACACCGACGACAATGATACGCAGTCTGCATATCAATACGTTGTAGACTTGCGCCAGCGAATACTTAACGCATGTCAGCTCGCACAAAAATCTTCAGCTGCGCATGCTAGTCTTTATAAACAATATCGTGATCAAGGTAGCCGATTGCGAACCTTGACCGTCGGAGACCAAACTCTTGTTCTCCTTCCGGAAACGAAAAATAAACTCCTTCTTACATGGAAGGGACCTTTTAAAGTTCTAAAGAGACTTTCTCGAGTAAATTATCTTATCAAGATTCGAGGACAGGACAAAGTCTTCCATATAAATATGTTAAAGCGGTACCTGTCCGACGATGATAATCGGCAGAATAATCGCCGAAATGTGGTTGCTCAGGCCAATGCGGCCTTAGTTTCAGTTGACGATGATGATCCTATCAAGATAGAGAATTCAATACCCGCACTTCGATCTTCTGAAAACACTTCGGATGTGAATATAAATCCAGATTTATCTGAATCGCAAAGACAAGATTTAACAGATTTGCTTAACGAGTTTACTACTGTCTTTACTGATCTACCAGGTAATACTTCTTTGGTACAGCATGTTATAAGATTAAAGACGGATATACCCGTCTTTGTGAAACCATATCCGCGTCCGCTGCACGCACAAGAGACTATAATAACCGAGGTACGTAACATGTTTCACCTGGGAGTGATAGAGCGATCGACGAGTCCATATAACTCACCCATCGTCTTAGTGAAAAAAAAAGATGATACAGTGCGTTTTTGTATTGACTATCGTAAACTTAATGAGGTTACGATATATGACGCTGAACCGATTCCCAACCAGGAGAATCTTTTTGCTCAGTTAGCGAGGGCAACGATTTTTTCTAAAATTGATCTTTCCAAAGGCTATTGGCAAATTCCGCTTGATGAGAATAGCAAGCAATATACCGCTTTTCAGACTCCGTTGGGTCTTATGCAGTGGCGCTATATGCCTTTCGGGTTAGTTACAGCCCCTGCTACTTTCGCCCGTATGATGACAATATTGCTCCAGGGTATGAATTCCGTATTGTCGTATTTTGACGACATTTGTATTTATGAAACCGATTGGTCGGGCCACATCGCAGCCCTACGACAAGTTTTTATTGCTCTTCGTCGAGCTGGCCTTACGGCGAAACCCAGTAAGGTATTTTTAGGATATAATGAAATTAATTTTCTGGGCCATACAATTGCCCACGGCGTTCAGACTCCTGATGACAAGAAGATAACTACCATCTTAAAGCTCCAACCTCCTCGAACTAAGAAAGAAGTTCGTAGTTTATTGGGCTTTCTTAACTATTATAGGAAATTCATTCCAAATTTTTCTTCGCTTACAGCTCCGTTATCGGACCTCACAAGAAAGAATTTTCCTAATAAAGTGAAATGGACAACCGAATGTGCTGATACACTTCGTACCGTTCAACAATTGTTTTCCACTTCCCCCATTCTCATACTTCCAGACATAAACCAAATATTTATTGTCCGCACTGATGCGTCGGACAAGGGATTGGGAGCTGTGTTATTACAGGAACGAGACGATACTTTGCGGCCATGTCTATACGCCAGCCGCAAGTTGCTGGATAGGGAATGCCGCTATGCAATTATCGAGCGAGAGTGCCTCGCTATCATTTTTGCTGTAAACGCATTTTCGAGATATCTACTTATGTCCGAGTTTATAATTGAAACGGACCATCGTCCGTTGTTATTCTTAAAGACTAACAGGGCTAAAAATGCTCGATTAACGAGGTGGAGTCTTGCACTCCAGGAATACCGGTTTGTTATCCGGTCTATCCCGGGCGGTGACAATTCCCAAGCTGATATTTTGTCACGTCTCATTTAATTTCCTATTAAAGAGTGTTGTGTCTTGTATTGGGGTTGGATAGTGCTTGTCCCCCTCAATTCTAGACGGTGGATGGATTCACATTTATCTTGTTCATTACTTTATGAACCAGTTTTACAATCCTTTTTTTTGTGAATATCCTTTTTCCACCAGCGTCATTCCTGACTGTGACCTGAACTTCTGGCAAACCTGACGCCCTTGTCAGCGGGTCAATGAGATGAAGACATGGCAAACCAAGCTACCAGAGCTACTGCTGCCATTGGATACCACAGTATTTTAATTAACAATATATTGTGTGTGAATGTGTATATAAGCAGCAATTGTGTGTGTTGACTAAATAATTATGAGCCTATTTCTTCAGTAAGGCTTCATTATTTGATAATAGTTATACTTTAATCCAGCAGTATACAGTGATATACTCATTATTATTATAGATGTTTCTGAGAATTTTGATTGTGTGCAGTAAGAATATTTAAATAGAATAAATTCTATAGAACGTGGCATCAATAATTGTATGCTTTTTGTCCATCCAATATGCACGTTCTTAGTTAGATTTTTCTTCTCAAGCTTAAGTCTCATCTTTCTACAGTACTACTTAAGCCCCTACCACAATAACTTTGAGATTTCTTGGATCTTATCGTGTAAATTTTATTTAAAATTTTCACTGGGGTGGGGGATATGTCAGGATTAGGATTTGAATTGCCGTGCTAGGTCACGCATTGTTTATTACATGGCATCATTGATTTTAGCCAGTGCAAACGTCCTTGAACTATTCCCGTGGACAGTTTGTTTTTGTAAGGCTTTTCTTAGAGATGGAAAGAAAGTGGGTCAGGATAGAACGAATGGATAAATTAACAGTGACGATGCAGTTTTCGACCCCGTGGTTTGGGTGTACCTTAACAGGGAAAGACGGGGCGAATAAGGAGTGAAGAAATTCGTACATAAAACGTTTAGGGTGTAGAGACTTTGCGAAAGGTTTTGACATCCTAGGTCTGACTTTGTCTGTTACTATTAATAGAATCTATTGGCGCTGCGAGCGGAGCTCGAAGTGGATGCACCAATCAAATTTGAGCAGTCACGTGAGTTGCAGAAGATAAGCGGGAGCATCTTTATGCTACCTCACTTCCATGTAGAGTTTCCAGCTACGAAGGTCGTCGGCTAGGGGTTCAGCCAGAGAGAACCAACAGACTGTTAAGTCATGTCTATGTCCTGGATAGACAATGAAAATAATCCACAGCTATTTTCTCCAGTTCCCTGAAATCGTTTCAGGGAACCAATCGTAAGTTTCATCAAAATGATTCGAGATGATGTGAATCTGACCCTAACTTTCCAGTAGAAGTGCGACCAAAGGGATGCAAGACCATAAAGTTTTACTTGCAATTAAGATCTAGAAAGAGTGACTGATATACACATTTGTAAATTGTAATTGATGTGTCTGGATGAGGCTGGGGATTGCCAGCCCATCCTAGAACAGATCTAGATTAGATCTATCTTAACTACGTCAGTGTGTCTTGACGGTTTGATCCTTTATAAGCAGTTAAATGAGTTAATATTGTCGTCTGAGACATAAGGATATTATTTGTGAAGTAGTAGGCAGTCTATATTTCTGAAGATGAATAATTACTAAGTAAACTGTGTATGAATCAGAATGATATAGAGTTTCAAATCTCTTAAGGATCTAGAGGAGATTTATAGTTATGTATTTTAGTATTTTCATTTGATGCTGCAATGTTGTCTTTTAATATGTAAACGATAGACGAAATTGTTAGGAATTTTAAGTAATAAATTTGTGGCCCTACAAGGTCCTTGATATAACCTACTCGAAATTGTTATTAGTGTATGTGGCATGGTATGGCAGAGTAATTTCTAAAACCTCTCGATATTTATTAAAAATGCAGTCGAACACGTAAATTTATAATTAACCATCCCCGTAAAACACGAGCACAGTAATCCCCATCTGTAACACCCTTCTTTGAACTCGTAACACTCGAGGACCCAGCTCGTAACAACAGCCAAGTCTGTGACAACCATCGGGGAATCTCTCTACTTTCAATTGCTGGCAAAATATTGGCAAGAATGCTTCTGAATCGCCTTCTTGATCACCTCTCGTCAAATGACTTGCTTCCCGAGAGCCAATGTGGCTTTCGCAAAGAGAGGGGAACGGCGGATATGATTTTTGCTGCTAGACAGATTCAGGAAAAATGCATGGAACAAAATAAAGCGCTGTATATCACATTTGTTGACCTCACAAAAGCATTTGACACAGTGTGTCGTGAAGGCCTCTTGAAAATCTTGGCGAAGTTTGGGTGTCCACCCGAATTCATCACAATAGTGCGCCAGTTTCATGATGGCATGCAAGCTGCAGTCAAAAGCAACGGCAGTGTTTCAGAGCCCTTTGCTGTCACAAATGGGGTAAAACAGGGTTGTGTCTTAGCCCCAACTCTGTTCAGCATCATGTTCTCTGCAATGCTAAAAGAAGTCTTTAGCTCTCCTCCTCAAGGGGTAAGCATCAAGTACCGAACTGATGGCAGTCTATTCAACCTCAGGAGACTTCAGGCAAAAACCAAAACCAAAAGTACTCAAGTCTGTGACCTACTATTTGCTGATGATTGTGCACTTCTGGCACACGATGAGGATAGCATGCAAAACTGTGTTGATAAGTTCTCTAGTGCCTGTGACAACTTTGGCCTCACAATAAGCACAAAGAAGACGGAAGTGCTCCATCAGCCTACTCCAGACGACAAGTATCCTGTGACCCCAAATATCAAAGTCCATGACAGTCTTCTGAAGGTGTCGGAGAACTTCACCTATCTTGGCAGTACACTGTCTTCCGCGGCTCGTGTTGATACTGAAATTCTCTCAAGAATCAGCAAAGCCAGCTCTGCATTTGGCAGGCTTCGAAAGAGAGTATGGGATGTTGCTGGCATTCGCACAGACACTAAGCTGAAAGTGTACAATGCTGTGGTCCTTCCCACCCTACTCTATGGTGCTGAAACCTGGACAGTGTACCAATCGCATGCCAGAAAGCTAAATCACTTTCATCTGGCCTGCCTTAGAAAGATCGTAAGGATCAAATGGCAGGATAAAATTCCAGACACTGAGGTCCTCAATCGTGCCAAGGAATTGAGCATCTTCTGCCACCTGAAAAAAATTCAGCTACGTTGGGCAGGACATGTTGTCAGAATGCCCGACTCCAGACTCCCTAAGCAAATCTTCTTCTCTGAGCTCTCCAATGGAACGAGGAATGTTGGGGCCCCAAAGAGACGTTACAAAGACACTCTCAAGCAATCACTGAAGGCCTTTGCCATTGATGTGAGTGAGTGGGAAAAGCTCTCGCTTGATCGTGCAAATTGGAGGGCGGTCCTTACCAGAGGCAGCAAAGCATGGGAAGCTGACAGAGTCCAGCAGGCTATCAAAAAAAGAGAACGGCGCAAGAAAAGGCCCAGTGGTACTGAACCAACGGAGCACTCTTGTCATTTATGCGGAAGGGTCTGCAAGGCAAAAATAGGACTTATCAGTCACATGAGAAGCCATAAGTCATGAAAGAACAGTCTTTCCATTCTGTCCTCTGTGTCCTTTAGTTCTCTTTATTGTCCATGTGTTGAAATTCTCAACAATTTCTGTTCTTTATTCCTCTGGTGTTGTTAAGGTCATCATCATACCTGATGGACGAACTATTATTATTATTAGTATGAAGAGAGATAGAACTTTAAACCTTACAGGATCCGTCGCCCTCGGGCGCGGATTCTTTTGAATGTAAATTTATTGTGACTTAGATAACTTCATATTACATTGCCTTAAGTACTTCATAGTTGCTCCTCAGCTTAGCTGAGCATTTTCAGTTGCTATTGTATTCGTCATCTATTGTATATTTTATCTTTGAATTTGTTAGATATATAAACTTTGCAGTCTGTTACTCAAATTGATTTATTTAGTTTTTAGAGTGAAAGTTGTTTAATTGTTGTTTTTTTTTGTGCTCGTGTGATTGGGAAGCGGACCTCTTGATCTATATTCCCCAAAATCCCGATCCGCGACATGGGTGAAGGGGAGGATAGATGGATGGAGGGCGGAATGACGGTTCCAGATAGAAAGACAAACAAACGGACGGGCTGGGGGTGGACGGACGGTACGGACAGACAGACAGACAGACGGACGGGCTGGGGGTGGACGGACGGTACGGACAGACAGACAGACAGACGGACGGGCTGGGGGTGGACCGACGGTACGGACAGACAGACAGACAGACGGACGGGCTGGGGGTGGACCGACGGTACGGACGGACAGACAGACGGACAGACAGATAAATAGATATATAGGTAGCTAGATAGATGGATGGATGGATGGATAGGTGGATAGATGGATGGGTGGATAGATAGATAGATAGACAGATAGATAGAAAGACAGACAGACACACAGACAGACAGACAGGCAGATAGATAGATAGATAGATAGATGTTTCTCGAAGCACACATATACACACATGCACCCACATACCCATCCAACCACCGACGCCACCACCCACCTACACAGAAAAGCACAAATGTTGAAACCACATAGAACAAACGAACCAGAAAACAGCATAAAATCTGTGATCTCTACAAACATTTTTCCTCTGTGAAGGAGTTTTGATTCTGTTCACGCATATCTTCAGCCACAACACATAGGGAGGCTGCCGTCCTGGCAATGAAGGCCACAGTGATCTATCTCTTTATGCCTGAGGCGTCTCTTTGTTACACTCGTTTTTATCATTGTTATATTAAATTGGCTGATATCATTATTATTATTATTGTTATTTCCTGGAAATATTCCCGTTTGTTGTTTCCTTCCATTGTAATCGCCTGGCGGCCGACCGATCAACTACCTAGCTACCTCTATGCCAGCCTGCCTGCCCTCTGCCTGCCTGTCTACCTGTCTGTTTATACTCTATCTGACTGTCTGTGTGCCTATCAGTCTGTCTATATGTCTACCTGCTTGTTTGCCTATCTGACTGTCTTTCTGTCTGTCTATCGGTCCGTTTGTCTGTCTGTCAATCGGTCCATTTGTCTGTCTGTCTCCCTTTCTGTCTATCGGTCCATTTGTCTGTCTGTCTTCCTGTCTGTCTATCGGTCCGTTTGTCTGTCTGTCTTCCTGTCTGTCTATCGGTCCATTTTGTCTGTCTGTCTTTCTGTCAGCCATTCTGTCTGCCTGTCTACCAGCCTGCCTGTCAGGCTGTCTGTCTGTCTGTGTTTGTCTGCCCGTCTACCTAGCTGCCTGCCTGCCTGTCTGCCTTTCTCTCTCTCTCTCTCCCCCTCTCTGTCCGTCCTTCCGTTCGTTTCTCTCTCTAGCTTTTTATATGTCTGTCTATCTCCCCATTAGTCGGCCTGACAATCTGCTTGTCTGTGTATCAGAGTGCCCGTGGACCACTGCAAAACACAACAACAAAGACACCCTACCCTCGCGCACTGTTTGAATGGAAACCCAATATCCTGGATGGAACACTTCAAAAAGGCGCGTTCAACATTCACGCTTGTTAGCAATACATTCTTCTTACAGAGTCACAGGCCACGGGCCACAGGCCACTGGCATTTAACTTATTGTCTGGGTGGCCATGCTGACCTGAAGGTTGAAGGTCACACTGACATTAGGTGTTCTGTCAGATATTTTGTCACAAAGCCAGTTCGTTTGAATGTTAACTGCCCGTGACATTATGGTATAGTCTGCGGAGATCTAATAATGATAATGATAGTACATCATTTATATAGCGTTCCATCCCGTTAACAACCAGGCTGTAAGCGCTTTACAACATTTATAACATATCATCACACACACAACACACTGGCATACTCGGGGAATAAAACGAGCTGGACATTCAGAGTGTAAAAAGATGGCTCTTCAGCTGATGTTTAAATAAAAGTCATAAACATTTTCAGCCTCTCTCAAAGACAGAGGCAGAGAACTCCAAATCTGAGGCCCTTGAAAAGAAAAAGATTTTTCACCCGTGGTCTTAAGTAAGGGACATCTTTTTCTGAAACTTTTTTTGGCAGAAATTTATTCCATTTGCAGGTCTCTTTTTTTTCAGTTTTTTTTGTAGAAATTTGGGCAGTCACGGGCTTCTTTTAGTATTTTTCAGGAATGTTTTCAGCTTGTACGGCTTCTTGAAGCGTTCTGTAGACATTTTGTCCAGCGCCTAAATTTGACAACAAGAAAAAGTTGTATTTAGCAAAGCCTCGCATAAGAAATAATACCCAAACCATACAATGAAACGCAAACTAAAAGAGAAGACAGAAAATGGCCGATATTTCAGCAACAGCCTTTTTTCAAGGGAAAAAAATACAACAACAGAAAAAAAACATGGAAAATTGAACAGATAAAACAATCGAAGGATAAAAGATTTGAATTGGAAATGTATAGAATCTAAATAGAATATGTCTACTTAACTGCGAGTTCTTGCTTGGACAGCAGCACAGAAGCACGTCTGGCAATGTATGGAGGCTCGAAGTTCAGCGTGCGGGCTTCATTTACCTATTTTGCAGAAACTTATTCAATTTGTGGGCTTCTTTCAGCTTTTTTGTAGAGATTTGTTGTATTTGTTGGCTTCTTTCAGCTTTTTGTAGAGATTTGTTGTATTTGTGGGCTTTGGTCGCCTTTGGCTAAAAAAAAAGTTTCCAGTTTGTGAGTTTCTTTCAGTTTTTTGTTGTAGAAATTTGTGAAATTTTAGATTCAGCTTTCCCGCAGGCGCCCATTGGCGTGAAGGCCGTAGGACCAAAGCTTTAACTTGTCATTCCGTTACGCACCCCCCCAACCCCCCCCCCCCCCATGGGAGAAAATCTGGTTTTCTTTTCATAAAAGTTCTATTATGGATTTCAATCACATGGTTGGTGGGCACTTCTAGTAGGTCCCCCCACCCCCACCCCACCCCACCCCACCCCACCCCACCCCACTCCCCCGTCCTATCATTCTGCTATGTTCTGTTTGTCGTCTTTGCTATTCCCCCTAGCACAAAGTGGCAGTTACCGTGTCCACGTGCTCTCTCCAAAGTCAAAAATTAGCATAAAGAAAAAGTTGTCTGTAGCAAAGCATCCCGTAAGAATTACATAACACCCACAAACTATACAATTAGACGCAAACGCAGAATATGTCTACTTAAATGCGAATTCTTGCGTGTACAGCAGCATAAAGCCTCACTGCGCCCCCACATTTTTTCTGTGGTTTCTTTAGTATTTGGTCAATTTCTCCAAACTCAAACTCTAACACAAATGACCAATGTTGCCGTTTCAATATTGGCACATTTTTGTGTAACTTGTGTTTTGATTTTATAAGAAAATGATAGTAAATAGTGCGAGGGATTGGGTGCTTGATTCGTTCAATGCAACGAAAAGGTCGGGTTTTGGATGTAGAATGAAAAAAAAAAAAAAAAAAGTTGAAATTCTTGGAAGAACTGAACAAGGGAATGCTGCAGCTAATAGAATATCCCCCCCCCCCCCACCCCAAAAAAACAACCCAAAAGAAAACAAGACAAAGACAGAAACACTGCCTAACTAGCCATATTATAATGTGCACGTTGACGAATGACAATATTTATCCTTTTCCTTCAAGGTGTTCATAAAGAGAACAACTTACCTGTTTAAACCATATTTAAATTTTCCCTGTGATGGGATGTCCGTTTGGGTCTTTATTTTAGAAGGTTCGCTGCCCTTGGCATTTACATCTCACTTTTCTTGTTCTTGTGTGTGTGTGTGTGTGTGTGTGTGTGTGAGTGTGTGTGTGTGGCGGGGATTAGTTTTATTTATTTTATTTTTTTTTAGAATTTTGCCCGGCAGTGGTCTTGTTCGACCTGCCATTTTCGACTTCCAGCTGCCAAGCTATTTTTAACGTGCGCAAAACTATACACGGGCCCTCCGACTTTTTCGTCCTTATCCGAGAAGACTAGGGCCCGATACTACATACCTTAGTATCAGGGAACAGGAAAACAGGAATTTTTCCCCCGCAAAAAAAAATAAATTCCAACATGCCTGTACAGCCCGGGGATCGAACCCACTACCTTTGGCATGAGAGGAGAGCGCGTTACCTCTAGACCACTGGGGTGTATAACAAAACCTAGTTTAGAGACGAGTCAGGATTTTCGTGCCAGGGCCTAGTGGGAGTTTTTAACCGCCAGCCCCACGGCAGTAATTACGCGCATACGTTCATTTTTACGTTAATTGTTCGCCAATTCGCCCCAAGCCTTTAGAAATAATGTAGGTATTTGTTGAATTATCGTGACAAACGTAGTTTTGCAGCAATTGGATACTTTTTTTTGCCATAATAACAGAGGTCTCGAATGCCAAACGCGCAAGGGAAGTGTGAAAGGACTGCATGTAATAGAGTGGTTCTCAACCTTTTACAGGCCATCGCTCCCTTAGGGTAGCCACACAAAGGCCACCGAATTCGGTCACCGAGCCACTAGGCGCTTTAGGTGAGAAGAATTGCACTATATAAACGGACCGAATCTAGGCGGGCAGTTGTTGAAATTATTTTATAATTCAAATTAAGGAGGACAGATAATAATGTAATAATTCGAAAGATGGCTTATGTTCAGTCTGCTAGCCGTTCTGTGCCAGAGAGTATACACAAATGAACTGCCTAATGGTGTTTGCAACTTTATTGAAACGTGTTGTCATTGCTTTTTATTTCGTTTCTTTTTTTCTGAGACACCTTATATATGAATATTAATTTAATTTCAATGTAAATTTAATTATTCATTATCATGTCACTCTCTCCACAAGGAGTTCCTCTGTTTAGCGCCAGTCACGCACGACTGCAGAAATTGACCGCAATCTGGCGTTGCTCGCCGCAAACTCATAACCGTATTTCATCATCGTTTGTCTGTTCTTTCCAAAATGAAAGAACACACAAACGACAAGAGAAGATATCAGGAGGGTTACGGTATCAGCACACGGTAGAATCTCTCTTGAAATCACCTAATCAAAAGCAACAAAAATCTACACTGAAGTAAAGGTCAAAAGAGATCACGTTTTAATGTCCTCCAAAGGAAAGGAGAAAGGTATCAGACAAAAAAGAAGACAAGGAATGGCCAACCTTAACCAGTACAAATCGACTTAAAATCAGTTACATACCGGCTAAATTCTAAAAACTATAAATACAACTATCACAATCAATTTGATATCATGGATATAAACAAGACGACTCAAACTGGGTAAAAATGTCCACATTCGCTTCGAATCTTACAAAGTATATAAGGGTTCAGACAGTTTAAATACATAAAAATTCAATGAGTTTCAACTATACAAACCTGGCGCCCTAAATCAGATGGGGTTCTCAAAATAAATGTCAACAAAAATGCGACGTCCAAAAGTGTAAATACATGCATACGTGATAAAGTATTAACTAAATTACACCATCTAATAACAAACATTTAACTGCGGCCTCATGAAAACAGCTGGTGTAACGGTTCGAAACCCCTTCAAACACAGATGAGAGTGTTTATAATCCTGGAAGAGAAGTCCATGCACAAATCATAACTTGTCTGTATTATTTCATGCGTTAGTCTTTCCAGTACTTTCCGGATTAGTCTCCCCAATTACTTAGACTTCGCGGCGGCCGGAGGCGCTGAACCGTACCTTATGAAAACGCCGAAAAAGGAATTACAACCCCTCGATGGTTAAAGTTTTAGACAATAGCATTGGAAAACAGCGCCGAAACTTGGTGAAATATTATAAAAACCGCAGAAAAAACTGGGGTCACAGCAAAGCTTTAAGGCACAGACAAAAATTTAGCAAAAAGAAAAAGTATGTAGCAAAGCCTCGCCTAAGAAATAATACCCAAACGATACAATGAAACGCAAAACTAAAAGAGAAGACAGAAAATGGCCGATATTTCGGCAGCAGTCTTTTCCAAGGAAAAAAAAAAGAAAAAAGAACAATTGGAAAATTGAACAGAAAAAACAATCGCGCAATAAAAGAATTGAATATGAAATATATAGAATCACAGTTTACAGTAACACCGTAGAAATATCCCAATCCAGCATTCCTAAAGAAATCCGACGCTTTGGCTTGACGCCAAGTTTGTATATAGAGGTGACATCGTTCCTAGGCAGATCCGCTGGTTACGACATCGTGCCAACGTCGGTTTTGGTGTAGGTACTGTAACAGGGTGATAGATTGGCAAGGTATAACTAGTAGTTATAATAATATTGTGCCTATAACTAGCGTGGGAAGATAGTTAACGGCGGGGAGACAGAGTCATTGTAGGCCAGAGGGGGAAAGTATGGGATGCAACTGAAGCGCTTTGACACCCGAAAAGGGTAGTGTTTACTTGACCGCCGTACTTGTCGATCAGATCACCTGGGAATTGCTTGGGGGGGTAGAGCTGTTTCAATAGTATTTGACGTGGAGCCGACGGGGGTGGCTATTAGGATAACTAATGCACACTCGGTGGGCGTCTTGGGACGCTACCTGACTGGGTATAAATCCCCGAACGCTCCTTCCAACTTCAGGCCGCGGAGAGCACTCACCAGCTTCGTGCCGAAGAGGAGACCACAACTGCAACTGTAACTTTGTACTAGTCTTGTGAGTGGGGAAGGTCAGGGAACCCGCAAACATCCTTTGTCAGAGCGTGGTATCTTTGGTATCTTGTCGGCATTTGGGCTGTTGCTGAGTGAGGAGGAAGAACAACACCTTCTTGGCTTCTCAACTTCTTGTACTTTGATTAACGACATCGTGGCTTCTTGGCTTCCCGACCTATTGGTACCTGCCGATACCTGTTGATCTAACTGCGCAGTCAAGCCAGGGTGGAGAGGAAGAACCAGTGCCCAGATAGCGCCATACACCCCTAAAGGAGAGGTTTCCTTATGCTGAATGTTCCCATGTGTTTTATAAAATGTGCTAGAGATTGAAAATTACGAAGCCATTTAATTAGCATGTACTGATTTGCATCAACTTCATTCCATCGAAATTCACATGAAATTGTATGACCTATGTTCCTATTATTATTGAATGAATTAATAATTATTGTATATATGTAAGCAATACAGATATCGTTTGTTATAACTTATAGAAGAGAGATAGTCGATTATTTAGTGTGTTTGTGCCGTGCCCATCACGGCTGGTGTCAGAAGAAAGTTAGTGAGAGAAAGCGGAAACATCACAATGGTGTCAGAAGTGGGATCCTGCTAGTAAATAACATTTAATTTTGATCTGGGTCGTGTCAAGGGGCTATTGTGTGATTGTGTGGACAGGTCATCTGCCCTGAGGCGAGTGAGAGAGATTGACATTTAGTGCCTGCGACATGCTCTGATTTTACCTGTGCATTGACTGTTCAATTTTATCTTTTGTCACAGAGAAAATTGTTGTTTGCTATTGCAGGAATATTGTTGTTAACTTCACAGTTACGATCCACGCTTTATTGTTAGCTTTGTTTACAGGTCAATTGCTGATGGACTATCTGGGCGCACTGAAGCTTGCCAGACAAGAAGGCATTAGTGATGAGGAATTCAAAATTAGGTGGGACGAAGAGAAAGCCCAAAACCGAGAACAAAGGGCTATCGAACGAGAAGAAAAGGAGCGCGAACGAGAAGAAAAGGAGAAGGAAAGACAATTTGAAAGGGAGAGAATGGAATGCGAACGGGAACTAGCCAAAAACGGGTGTCACAATGGTAAAGGGAATGGAAAATCTGCTGCCCCGAAGGTACCTAAAATTGCCATTTTTGATGACTCGCGCGAGGATCTCGACTCGTATTTGAAAAGATTTGAAAGGCTCGCGCAGGCAAATGATTGGGAAGAAGACACCTGGGCAGACATGTTAGGGGCATTGTTAACTGGCAGGGCGTTAGATGTTTATTCCGGTCTCAGCGATGAAGACAGTAGGGATTACGAGAAGGTAAAGAAGGTGTTGTTCAAGAAGTATCACCTCACGGCAGAGGGTTATAGGCGTAAGTTTAGGGAGAGTCGTCTAGATAAGGACGAAACTTATACGCAGCTGTCCGTGAGATTGCAGAGATATTTTGAGAGGTGGGTAGACCTCTCAGAGGCAGAGAGAACTATGGAAGGGATTACGGATCTGTTAGTCAGGGAGCAGATGTTGAAGATTGTCGACTGTAATCTTTCCATATATTTGAAAGAGAGGGACCCCAAGTCCGTGCATGAGTTAGTTGAGATGGCGGACTTGTATAGTGAGGCTCATCAGTCGAAGCGAGGGCTGGAGCAACAGCAGAAGTCAGGTAAGAAGGTTGAGGAGAGCAGAAGTAAGGGTTTAGGAGTGAGTAAACCGGTATGCTTCAACTGTGGCTCTCCCAATCACCTGAGTAGGCAGTGTGACCAGGGCAGGACGAAGAAGGGTGCTGCTGCCACTGTCGAGGACAACCGAGGTAAGTCCCAGCGTGAGAGTGGGCGTGGTTGTTTTGTGTGTGGGTCACTTCTCCATATTGCGAGATTCTGTAGGAAGAGACAGAAAGAGACGACCGCAGTCGTACTAACCAGCGATGAGGAAGCCGATGACAGTCAGTGGGAGTCATCGGGCAGGGCGAATACTCAACCAGGGGCTGAGCAGAGTGTTGGGCCACAGACCTTCATTTCTTGGGAGACGGAAGGTAAGAGTATTGAGTTAGAAGGTTCGACAGAACATGAGCCCGAAGACGATGTTCCGGAGAATGATTTATCCGCTCCATTTTTGGAGAAGGGGAGGATAGGGGATAAAGAGATTACTATCCTTCGTGACACGGGATGCACGTGTGCGATTATAAAAAGGGACAAACTGCCTCCTAACAGCTTAACTGGGAAGAACAGGAGTTATGTCCTGATGGACGGGACGAGAAGGTCTGCTCCTGTCGCGGAAATGTGGGTAGAAACCCCATTTTATACTGGGCTTCTCAAAGCGCTAGTAGTGGAAGACCCAGTGGCCGATTTGATTATAGGAAACATAAAGGGGGCGTCTCTTGAGAAGATAAGTGTGGTACTCACGCGATCTCGCAAGGTGGAGATTGACAAGGAAGAGCATGAGTGTGAGAATGCGAGTGCGAAAGTGAGTCAGACCACAGATAATGAGGAGGCCAAGGGCAACTCAACGGAGGAGGTAAGGGTAGGGGCCAAGATAGGGGAACTCACACCAGGTGAGATAGCCCGGGCCCAGAGAGAGGACGAAACTTTGAGAGTTTTAAGGGAGAGAGCCACGTTGGAGCAATCGGCTGAGGTAGGTACTCACATAAAGGAGAGTAAGGGAATTTACTATCGGGTAAAGAAGGCCGGGGCTGGACGTGCTGATGTGGAGCAGTTGTTGGTACCTAAGCAGTACCGAAGTGAGCTGATGAAGATAGCTCACGAAGGAGTGTTCGGGGGACACTTAGGAATTTCGCGCACACAGGACAGAATAATGCAGTCGTTCTTTTGGCCTGGGATAGGTGCGGACGTAGGTCGTTTCTGTCGATCGTGTGACGCGTGTCAAAGGACATCCAATAAAGGTAGGGTGACAAAGGTACCCCTAGTGCCGACGCCCCTGATCGACACGCCCTTTTCGCGCGTCGCCATAGATTTGGTTGGTCCACTTCCGCGTACGGAACATGGGAGATCGCGTTATATTTTGACGCTAGTAGATTATGCCACGCGTTTCCCGGATGCCGTAGCCTTAAGGGGGATATCAGCTGAGCAGGTCAGTGAACTACATGGTGAACGTCAAGGGGAAGAGACGACTGTATCACGCGAATATGCTGAAGAAGTATATTGAGAGGGAAGACGAACAGGAAAACACAGAGGCAATAGCTGCAGCTATAATTGACGAGACCGATGAAGGAGAGGAAGCGACTTCGATGCCTCTGGAGACAGTCATGCCTAAGCTAGAACAGACCGAAACCTACAGGGATGTACAGTTAGGGGACACGCTAGATCAGGATCAGAGAGAACAGATGCAAGAGCTCATGGAAGAATACAAAGATATATTTACCGATGTACCGGGGCTCACTGACCTGATCAAGCACAAAATCCCATTGCTAGATCAAAAACCTGTGAAGGTAAGACCCTACCAACTACCGTATGTCACGAGTGGAGTGAGCGATAGTTAATAATTACGGGGGGAAAGGAGGAGAGTAAAATTAACGCACGGAGACAGGGAAGAAAAGTCGTGCATGTCATGAGTGGGGGGTCTGAAGGAGGCGAAAGCGCTGTATAACTATCACTGCAAGTTAGAAGGTCCTAGGGAGCGGATCTGTGAATAATAGCCCATCGGGCAGACATAAAGGGAGCAGTCGAGAAGACTAGGAGAAAGTCTTTCCAGTTATGACTGGTATGTAGAATGTTGATTGATTATTATGATTGATGTATTATATTATATTCGTCTATTACCATGATGTGAATAAGTATATGTGAGGAATGTGGAAGTCCTTGATATTGGATATAGCAATGTGCGCCATGAGCGATAGATGAAAGTGAGTTCATGGATTTGTAGCGCGAGTGAGTAGTGTGTACTCCGATGGAGGTGTGTTACCGTAAGATGTGTGGTGAGTGAAAGGTGAACTAGTGTGTGTACGCTTCATGGGTTGTAAGGAGAGGTGGAGTGAATAGAAATGGTAGGGTATTATACCAATGTAATATTATTCTTGTAGGTGTCGGGGACGGGCCGCAGAGCCACCTCGATGAGCACAGGAGATAGGCCAGCATAGGGCCGGAGGCCACACATAGGCCAGAAGTGAGGCTGTCAGTGCAGGACAGTAGAGGCACATAAAGTCGTGGCAGTCAGGTCACGGACAGGGACGTAGATATGAGAGTGAATGAGATACTATATTGTTGCCATGTTGATAGGCTAGTGAACTGATATTATGTTGTTGCCATGTTGATGGCTATGGAAATAATAATGTGTTATTGCCCTGCTGAGGTGCTAGGGGAGTGCTAAGGTGTATGACAATAGGAAGGTGATATTGAGAGACTGCGGTGCCAGTGAATCATTAATGTACTATTAAGACCCTGAGGGGAGAGGCTGAGGCCGAAGTGCCTTTAGGAGTAACTACCGGATTGTGGATCCGAGGGAGCGTGTGTGTGAGAATAAGGCCGTTGTACGGCAGTCATTTCAATAATATAATATATGTAATTGCGCTATTATATGTATAATTATGTTTAATAAATGTGTGAGTCTGATGGATTGTTCTGTTAAGTGTTAACTTGTTTGTTCGTGATTGTTGTCCTGTCATAACTTATTACATCTCCCAGTCTGGGATTTGTGACATTGGGGGCTCGTCCATTGTGACTCGTCCATTTTCGTAATATTTAGTTGTAGTTAGTTAGTAGGTATTTGTGCTGTCTTGTTCGTTGGATGAATGGACATTTCATGATATGATTTATGTATATTGATGAATATGTATTGATGCATGTATTTTGATGAATATGTATTAATGTGTACTTAAATTTCAGAGAGACAGTGTGTGTGCGTGCAGCCTGAGGAGACGAGCAGCCAGAGCTCCGATTAAAGGGAGGAGTTTACTCAAAATTTCAAAAATTGAAAGTTAAGTAAAAGTCTAAAATTTTGTACCCTGGATTAAGGGCTGTCTTTTCATCTGTCCGTTTCCCTGTTTTTGCTGTTTTCGTTGTAATTGATTATACGGGCGGTGGCGCGGGTTTGCTGTGTTGAACTTAGTTTATCCTTTTAAAAAGGTGTGGTAAACTTTGGAACTTCGTTCGTCACAGTGACCAGTTCTGTAGGGACCTGTAATATTGTTTAGTTGTAGCGTCGATATCTTCCTCGTTGTTTTAGGAAGACGTTTCTCTTGTCCCTCTCTTACCTGTCTGTAAATACGTTCTTTTTTTTCAGACTCTGTTCTTGTTCGTACCTTGTTGTGTAATCGACGTAGTTAGGTTGCATTCTTTTTTTCCATTATAGTTTTTTGTTTGTAGAAGCTTTGTCCTAGTCTGGTTCGTTGTCCTTGACGTACTTGTGGTCCTTCTACTGTATTTCTTCATTCTTGTCATTTCTATTTTCTTTTATAATTAATAGTGCTATGCATTTTATAGATATAGAATTAATTGTGCTGTAAAGGTAAATTTCTGAATTGTATTCTGAACCGGGTATTGTTATATCTGGTGTGATCTCAGGTCTCTGGTCGTGTCGTTAGGGATCATACCGACAGGTTGGTCGTTCGCATAATAGATACCATAACCATAAATCTGTGAAATGGCGGAACTCCAACAACTAATGAAGTTGGGTAAGGAACTTGGCCTGGAGGGAGAAGAGCTACGCGGCTGGATTAAAGAACAGCAGGCAGAAATGCGCGATGAGCGTGCTAAGGATAGAGAACAGGAAAAAAAGGATAAGGAAGAGGAAAGAGAGGCTAAGGCTCAGCAACAAGAAAGAGAGGCTAAGGATAAGGAAGAGGAAAGGGAGTTTAAGTTAAAGGAGTTGCATCAGCAACAGGAGAGACAGGCTCAGGAGAGGGAGCTTAAGTTAAAGGAGATAGAAGCTCAAGAACGGGAGCAGGAGATAAGGTTAAAGGAGATAGAAGCTCAAGAGCGGGAGACAGACGCGCGAGTAAGAATAGCGGAGTTGGAAATCAAAAAGAGTGCGCCAACAGAAACAGTTGAGCGGCAGGTACCCAATAAAGGTGGTGTCAGGATTAAGCTCCCTACGTTCGACGACCGGAAGGACGACATAGACGCCTTCCTTTACAGGTTCGAATTGAACGCACAATTGCAATGGGGGGAAAATAAGGAATTATGGGCCACGTACCTGGCGTCGCTATTGCAGGGGCGAGCGTTAACCTACTTTAAAGAGCTACAGCGCGAAGACGTGCAAGACTACGATAAGCTGAAGGCTTTGCTGCTTCGCCGATTTGCGCGTACCGAGGAATATTTCCGGGAGCAGTTTAGGCGGGCACGTGCAGATACCAGGGAGGACTTTGCTGCCTTCGTCGCGAGACTAACGGAGTATTTCGCGAACTGGGTAGACTTGGCGCATGTGGGCACGGATTTCGCTAAACTGAAAGACCTAATGATCCGTGACCAGCTGTACGCGTCGTGCCACAAAGATCTGGTGGCTTTCCTGAAAGAGAACGAACCCGCGACGGTGCAGGAGGCGTCTAAGTTGGCGGAGGCATACCGTACGGCACATCCGTCCAAACCAGTCGCCAGGGCGTACGTCCAAGATGCGGGGTACGTCGCCGTTGTCGAGGGGTCGCCGGCAGGACTTGGGGACAGGTCGCGTCAGCGTGGTGCCTATAGCGGGCAAGCCCAGGGGCAGCGTAGGGGCTATCACCAATCACCGGCATATGGATCCGGTAAGTTTGACCGAGCAGGAGGGCTAGGTCGCGGTAATGGCCGGGGGCGAATTGTAACCTTTGCCGATAACCGACGGCATAGGGACTCTAGTTCCGGTGGCGATGGGTCACGGGGACCCAGGCCTAGAGCAGCACAGGGAGCGGAGTGTTGGACTTGCGGACGCGTGGGTCACTTTTCGCGCGAGTGTAGGGCCGCGAAGTGTTGGAACTGCGGAAGAGCAGATCACATCAGCGTGAACTGCCCTGCAGGTAGGATAGCGGCGAACGTGGACAGTAGCTCCAGTCCATGTTCCCCAAATAAATTTCATCATGCGGCTGCGTGTGTTACATCGGACAACGGAGGCGGACAGTATTCTAAATGTCCCAGTTGTGAGAAGTTATTATCTTCCGGTGTTTTACCTTGTGGGAGAAAGATCCCCGTTATAAATTCATGTCATACAGGAGGTGGTCTTAGGGTTTATCCGGGGTTTGTTGGGGACGAACCGGTCTCGGTTTTACGAGATACAGGATCTACCGTTGTGGGAGTGCATAGGGACTGCATTCGGGATTCACAGCTTACAGGTGAGACTGTCCCGTGCATCCAATTTTCGGGGGCCATTGAGAAACTACCCATGGCAAAAATAATGATAGATACACCTTTCCTTAGCGGGGAAGTCGAAGCAGTCGTTGGTTGTTTTCCGGGCGCCCAGCTCGTCATTGGGAATGTATCACGGGTGGTTTCCCCTTCCGATGAGAACGTGCAAGCATGGTCGCAATCAAAAGGTATTGACTTTTGCGCCGCGGTCGAAACACGCCGACGGGTAGCGGATAAAGACAAGATTAGACCTTTGGCTACGCCAGCGGTCAACCTAGACATCACGCCGGAGCGCTTGGCGAGATTACAAAGGGAGGACCCATCATTAAACCCATGTTTTGGGGAAGCGCGAACCGAGAAAACGAGGAGATATAAGAACGGGTCGTCCTCCTTTATTGTTCAGGCGGGCATTCTGTTCCGTAAATATGTAACGGTGTCCTCCATTTTAAAGCAGGTCGTTGTGCCAGCGTTGCTGATCGCAACAGTATTGCATTTGGCACATGATGTCCCATTAGCGGGTCATATGGGGATAGCTAGAACCAAAGAAAGGGTTCTTAAAAATTTTTACTGGCCATCGATCCACAGAGATGTGCAGGTCTATTGTAAGACGTGCAGTGCGTGCCAAAAGACGACGCATAAGGGTCGTACACCCCAGGCCCCTCTTCAGAAGATCCCCACGGTCTCAGAACCGTTTAAAAAGGTCTCGATAGACCTTGTTGGCCCCATTCACCCAGCGACCGATAGGGGGAATCGATTTTTCTTAACGGTCATATGTAATGCTACGAGATGGCCAGAGGCGGTTCCTCTGCGGACCATAACGTCTGAGGCAGTCGCCGAAGCGTTGTTTGCAATTTTCGCTAGGGTAGGAATACCAGAGCAAATTCTGTCTGATAGGGGCGCGCAATTTACGTCGCAGATGATGAAGGAATTGTTCCGCTTATTCAGCATACAACCCATCACTACCACCCCTTATCATCCGCAGGCTAATGGCATGTGCGAGAGATTGAACTCGACGTTAAAGTCGATGCTGCGTAAGGTAGCTGCGGATCGCCCTAAAGATTGGGATAGATATATCCCTGCGGTGTTATTCGCGTACAGAGAGGTACGGCAGGAGTCAACGGGATTCTCGCCGTTCGAAATGATGTACGGTCGTAGTCCCAGGGGCCCAACTGATGTTCTTCGGGACATGATGACGTCGCCATCATCGGGAGACGATGAGCAGATTTCGGTGTTTCAGTACCTTGTTGATTTAAGAGAAAGACTATCTTCAGCGCGCACTATAGCGGAAGAAGCTTCTGGTATCGCTTCGAAAAGAGCAAAAGACTATAAAGATAGAGGTTCCAAACTGAGAATTTTTAAGCCAGGAGACAAGGTTCTGTTGTTGTTACCTACGGACCATAATAAGTTATTGATGACATGGAAAGGTCCTTATGTTATTGAGCGAGTTGTTTCAAAGGTAGATTACGCTATCCACATTGATGGAGCGAGTAAGGTTTTCCATGTTAATATGCTACAGAGATTTTATGAGAGACCACAGTATCTGTGTGCACAGACAAGACCAGAGGAGACTGTCTTCTCTACTGCTTGTACGGGGGTCGTAGACCAGTTGGACTGTGACGTAAGCGACACCGAGGCGCAGGAAGAGTTACAAATTCAATTGCCGGAGTTAACTCCGACACAAGGTTACAGGGACGTAAAAATTAACCCTGACCTTACGAGTTCAAGGAGTAGGGAACTTGAGACCCTGTTAGCGTCATTTCCGGATGTTGTTACGGATTTGCCGGGTCGCACTACGGTGATTCAGCACCAAATAAAGTTGACTTCGGATAAGCCAGTATTTCTTAGACCGTATCCGTTGCCGTTTTCTTCGAGAGATAGAGTCATAAAGGAAGTTGAGTCAATGTTGAAGTTAGATGTGATAGAACCATCAACATCGCCGTATTCATCACCCATCGTCCTCGTGAAAAAACTTGATGGATCGGTGCGGTTCTGTATTGATTTTCGAAGATTGAACACTATTACGGTAGGCGATAGGGAGCCTATTCCGTTTCAGGAGGAACTAATAGCTTCATTGGCCGGGTCCACGTGGTTTTCCAAGATAGATTTAACGAAAGGTTATTGGGAAATCCCGCTTACTGAGGAGTCTAAACAATACACGGCGTTTCAAACGCCCATTGGATTATTCCAATTTAAGGTCATGCCATTTGGGTTGGTAAACGCGCCAGCGACGTTTGCACGATTAATGAGATTAGTGTTGAAGGACATACCTAATGTCGTGTCATTCTTTGACGATATAGCATGCCATACGTCGACATGGTCTGATCATATTCAGACACTAACAGTAATTTTTCAACGATTACGTCATTTTGGGTTAACTGCTAAACCCGCAAAGATGGATTTGGCATGTCCAGAGATAGTATTCTTAGGACATATTGTGGGTAGAGGTGTTCAGAGACCTGAAGAAACAAAAATTGACAAGTTAGTAGGGTTGCAAATCCCTAAAACAAAGAAACAAGTCAGAAGCTTAGTGGGAATTTTAAATTATTACAGAAAGTTCATTCCAAATTTTTCCTCCTTGTCATCTTCTCTTACTGACCTTACTAAGAAGGGACAACCCGATAAGGTCCAGTGGACGTCTGAATGTCAGACATCATTTGATAATTTGGTGACAGCATTATCATCGTCACCCATTTTGATATTACCCGATTTTCGATCTAATTTTATCCTCAGAACGGATGCGTCGGACTCTGGTGTCGGCGCTTGTCTTCTACAGGAGAAGAACGAATGTCTCCATCCTGTATGTTATGTCAGTAGGAAGTTATTGCAGAGAGAAAGAAAGTATTCTGTGATAGAGCGTGAGTGTCTTGCCATTGTCTGGTCCGTCCAGAAACTAGGACGTTATCTCATGGGACGAGAATTTTGTATCCAGACGGACCACAAGCCACTGACATTTTTGTCGAAGAATCGTTCGTCCAGCCCACGCTTGTCTAGATGGGCATTGGCTTTGCAGCCGTATACCTTCGTTATTCAACCAATTCCAGGAACCAGCAATCATATCGCCGACTACCTTAGTCGAGCCTAGGGGAAGATTTCAGGAGCTTATACATCTGAGGACAGGAACATTGACAGGATCTGTGTGAATAAGTCGACTTTAAAATATTGACATTATAAATATGATATGAAGAATGGTTGATAGGTTGAATGGTTTTTGATTCTGTATTAAGTATTGTGGTTAGTTAGCTATTCATGATGTGACACATATATGCATATTGCAGGCCATATTGATCCCCATATTTTCCCCTGATTTCGGTATTCTATATACTAGGGGAACTGGTAGGTCATTTTTAATGTAGGTATTGCTCAGGCTCACTCGTTGACAGTCATCTTGATGCGATTTGAAATTAATTGCATTAATTTTTTTGGGGTGGGGGATGATGTCACGAGTGGAGTGAGCGATAGTTAATAATTACGGGGGGAAAGGAGGAGAGTAAAATTAACGCACGGAGACAGGGAAGAAAAGTCGTGCATGTCATGAGTGGGGGGTCTGAAGGAGGCGAAAGCGCTGTATAACTATCACTGCAAGTTAGAAGGTCCTAGGGAGCGGATCTGTGAATAATAGCCCATCGGGCAGACATAAAGGGAGCAGTCGAGAAGACTAGGAGAAAGTCTTTCCAGTTATGACTGGTATGTAGAATGTTGATTGATTATTATGATTGATGTATTATATTATATTCGTCTATTACCATGATGTGAATAAGTATATGTGAGGAATGTGGAAGTCCTTGATATTGGATATAGCAATGTGCGCCATGAGCGATAGATGAAAGTGAGTTCATGGATTTGTAGCGCGAGTGAGTAGTGTGTACTCCGATGGAGGTGTGTTACCGTAAGATGTGTGGTGAGTGAAAGGTGAACTAGTGTGTGTACGCTTCATGGGTTGTAAGGAGAGGTGGAGTGAATAGAAATGGTAGGGTATTATACCAATGTAATATTATTCTTGTAGGTGTCGGGGACGGGCCGCAGAGCCACCTCGATGAGCACAGGAGATAGGCCAGCATAGGGCCGGAGGCCACACATAGGCCAGAAGTGAGGCTGTCAGTGCAGGACAGTAGAGGCACATAAAGTCGTGGCAGTCAGGTCACGGACAGGGACGTAGATATGAGAGTGAATGAGATACTATATTGTTGCCATGTTGATAGGCTAGTGAACTGATATTATGTTGTTGCCATGTTGATGGCTATGGAAATAATAATGTGTTATTGCCCTGCTGAGGTGCTAGGGGAGTGCTAAGGTGTATGACAATAGGAAGGTGATATTGAGAGACTGCGGTGCCAGTGAATCATTAATGTACTATTAAGACCCTGAGGGGAGAGGCTGAGGCCGAAGTGCCTTTAGGAGTAACTACCGGATTGTGGATCCGAGGGAGCGTGTGTGTGAGAATAAGGCCGTTGTACGGCAGTCATTTCAATAATATAATATATGTAATTGCGCTATTATATGTATAATTATGTTTAATAAATGTGTGAGTCTGATGGATTGTTCTGTTAAGTGTTAACTTGTTTGTTCGTGATTGTTGTCCTGTCATAACTTATTACATCTCCCAGTCTGGGATTTGTGACACCGTACTCAACTAGAGAAGCTGTCAATGCTGAGGTAGGCAAGATGCTTGCGGCCAGAATCATCGAACCGTCCGAGTCCCCGTACAATAGTCCAATTGTATTAGTTAAGAAGCCCGATGGTCAACATCGTTTCTGCAACGACTACAGGCGGCTAAATGTTGTGACTGCCGATGACGCCGAACCGATGCCTGAGGTAGAAGCCATTATTTCCAATCTAGCGGAGGCAAAATATTTCACCAAGCTGGACTTGACAAAGGGCTTTTATCAAGTTCCGATGGCCGAGGAAGATAAACACCTGACGGCGTTCGCCACACCGTTTGGGCTATACCAGTACAGGGTCATGCCGTTCGGGTTGAAGGGATCCCCCGCCACATTTAACAGGCTCATGAGGAAAGTATTAAAAGATGCTGGCGAAGGGGTATGTCACGAGTGGAGTGAGTGCAATTAAGGGGATTGCTACAGAGCGGGTGTAGAGTAAGAAGGACTCACAGTAGACAGCAAGTTAAGCGTGCTGTTGTGAGTAGTGGGGGGGTCTGAATGAGGCGAAAGCGCTGTATAACTATCACTGCAAGTTAGAAGGTCCGACGGAGCGGACCTGTGAATAAGAGCCCAGCGGGCGGACATAAGTGAAAGCAGTCGGGAGACGGATGAGTGTTGTTCCAGTAATGACTGGTATGTAGAACGTTGATTGATTATTATGATTGATGTATTATATTATATTCGTCTATTACCATGATGTGAATAAGTATATGTGAGGAATGTGGAAGTCCTTGATATTGGATATAGCAATGTGCGCCATGAGCGATAGATGAAAGTGAGTTCATGGATTTGTAGCGCGAGTGAGTAGTGTGTACTCCGATGGAGGTGTGTTACCGTAAGATGTGTGGTGAGTGAAAGGTGAACTAGTGTGTGTACGCTTCATGGATTATAAGGAGAGGTGGAGTGAATAGAAATGGTAGGGTATTATACCAATGTAATGTTATTCTTGTAGGTGTCGGGGACGGGCCGAAGAGCCACCTCGATGAGCACAAGTGATAGGCCAGCATAGGGCCGGAGGCCGCACATAGGCCAGAAGTGAGGCTGTCAGTGCAGGACAGTAGAGGCACATAAAGTCGTGGCAGTCAGGCCACGGACAGGGACGTAGATATGAGAGTGAATGAGATACTATATTGTTGCCATGTTGATAGGCTAGTGAACTGATACTATGTTGTTGCCATGTTGATGGCTATGGAAATAATAACGTGTTATTGCCCTGCTGAGGTGCTAGGGGAGTGCTAAGGTGTATGACAATAGGGAGGGGATATTGCGAGACTGCGGTGCCAGTAAATTATTAATGTGCTATTAAGACCCTGAGGGGAGAGGCTGAGGCCGAAGTGCCTTTAGGAGTAACTACCGGATTGTGGATCCGAGGGAGAGTGTGTGTGAGAGTAAGGCCGTTGTACGGCAGTTCATTTCAATAATATAATGTATGTAATTGCGCTATTATATGTATAATTATGTTTAATAAATGTGTGAGTCTGATGGGTTGTTTTGTTAAGTGTTAAACTTGTTTGTTCGTGATTGTCGTCCTGTCATAAACTATTACATCTCCCAGTCTGGGATTTGTGACAGGGTAGATGCATTTGTAGACGACTGTCTTATACACAGTGCAAATTGGCCTGACCACTTGGAACGTTGTCGGAATGTCTTCGAGCGACTGAGACGGGCAAATTTTAAAGCTAGACCTACCAAGACGCTAATAGGGATGACAGAAGTCGAGTACTTAGGCCATAAGCTGGGACAGGGGACTGTAAGACCGCAGGAGAGTAAGGTGCGAGCCATTGTCGACTGTGACCGACCGACGACCAAGACACAAGTGAGGAGTTTCCTGGGGCTAACCGGGTACTATCGGAAGTTTGTACCAAATTACAGTGCAATCTCGGCGCCGTTGTCAGACCTCACAAAGAAATCCCAGGGCACAAAGTTCGCGTGGGGACACGCGCAGGAGAACGCGTTCAATGCCCTAAAAATTTGTTTGAGTTCCGAGCCGATACTACGGATGCCAGACTGGAACAAGGAACTGATTCTCCAGACAGACGCATCTAACCTTGGAGTGAGTGGCTGCCTACTTCAAGAAGACGAGGGTACGAAGTATCCAGCTGTATATGTTAGCAGAAAGTTGAAACCCGCGGAGAAGAACTACTCAACAATTGAAAAGGAATGCCTGGCCATAGTTTTCGCCGTTAGTAAGTTGCAGGCGTATCTGTATGGGAGAAACTTCGTGTTAGAGACGGACCACCGACCTCTAACTTGGATGCGAACTAAAGACCAGAAGAACGCGAGGGTAACTAGATGGAACCTGGCGCTGCAACCATATAACTTTCGAGTCAGCAACATCAGGGGGCGAGACGCTCTATGGGCCGACACTCTATCTAGATTACCAGTAGATTAATAATTTTATTAGCCGATTTTGCCAGGGAAAATCGACTTAAGTGGGGGCGATTGTAACAGGGTGATAGATTGGCAAGGTATAACTAGTAGTTATAATAATATTGTGCCTATAACTAGCGTGGGAAGATAGTTAACGGCGGGGAGACAGAGTCATTGTAGGCCAGAGGGGGAAAGTATGGGATGCAACTGAAGCGCTTTGACACCCGAAAAGGGTAGTGTTTACTTGACCGCCGTACTTGTCGATCAGATCACCTGGGAATTGCTTGGGGGGGTAGAGCTGTTTCAATAGTATTTGACGTGGAGCCGACGGGGGTGGCTATTAGGATAACTAATGCACACTCGGTGGGCGTCTTGGGACGCTACCTGACTGGGTATAAATCCCCGAACGCTCCTTCCAACTTCAGGCCGCGGAGAGCACTCACCAGCTTCGTGCCGAAGAGGAGACCACAACTGCAACTGTAACTTTGTACTAGTCTTGTGAGTGGGGAAGGTCAGGGAACCCGCAAACATCCTTTGTCAGAGCGTGGTATCTTTGGTATCTTGTCGGCATTTGGGCTGTTGCTGAGTGAGGAGGAAGAACAACACCTTCTTGGCTTCTCAACTTCTTGTACTTTGATTAACGACATCGTGGCTTCTTGGCTTCCCGACCTATTGGTACCTGCCGATACCTGTTGATCTAACTGCGCAGTCAAGCCAGGGTGGAGAGGAAGAACCAGTGCCCAGATAGCGCCATACACCCCTAAAGGAGAGGTTTCCTTATGCTGAATGTTCCCATGTGTTTTATAAAATGTGCTAGAGATTGAAAATTACGAAGCCATTTAATTAGCATGTACTGATTTGCATCAACTTCATTCCATCGAAATTCACATGAAATTGTATGACCTATGTTCCTATTATTATTGAATGAATTAATAATTATTGTATATATGTAAGCAATACAGATATCGTTTGTTATAACTTATAGAAGAGAGATAGTCGATTATTTAGTGTGTTTGTGCCGTGCCCATCACGGCTGGTGTCAGAAGAAAGTTAGTGAGAGAAAGTGGAAACGTCACAGGTACCAATGTCGCTATTCAAATATTGTAATGGGGTACCCCTATGATAGTCCTACCAATCGTATGGACATCTGCACCAGTCTGACGTTGGGATTGTCTCAGTGTGATCTGTCCCGTAGGCGCGCGTGAGAAAGGTAGGGCATGAACCTCTCAGTTCTTCCATTCACTAAACTTTGGTACAAAAAGCCACGTTAGGGGCTGCAAGTACTGAACTTGCCCTGGGCTGTTGCCTTTTATTGATGGCATCATTAGATTAGTCGAAATTGTCCGAAAAACAGTAATCATGGGCTATTCGATATACCTATTCGAATATTTGAATAGCGACCAGTGTCGAATATTCAGTTGAATAATTAAAAAATTTCTCGACAACAAAGTCTGCATTTTTCCCCCATAAACAGTCAACGGAGACACAGTATCGAACTTGAAACAGCCACCGAGTAGTGTGAATTATTGAACGGAGGAAGCAAGAAATACTGTGTTTCCAATTGTCTCGAGCGAAGTCGCCCATCTTGTATGGAAACTCTCAGGTATCCGAAACAGTGTCGGATATTGGAATTAATGGAATACTGATTAACGAATATTGGATATTCTTTCGAATAATACAATTCTCTGTTCGACCCAACACTTAAAGGCTCCAATCTCTGAATGAGTAAGTTTCTCAAGCGTGTTGCACTAGGGACACATAGGTACACGTACCTATCCCTAGTCCCAACCTTATCCTTAACCCTAAATCTTATCGAATCCCTAACCCTGCCTCCCTACCCTTTCAGCCCAAAAAAAAAAAAAAAGGAGTAAAACAGAAAGAAAATATACAAGAATAATTAATCAAGGCTGTTGTTAGGAGTATTTCGTGGGGGAGTTTTCTCGCATTGGAGTCTCACAAAAATTTAAAATACGTATCCCTGGCGCAAAAAACTTAGGGGACGTACGTATGTACCGATAACAATGTTCCTGGAAAAATTCCACTGCAACTTTCTCGGGGGTAGGTGTCAAGAACAGATTTGATTCATAAATGTTTCCACTGAGTAAATTTTTGTGAGAGAGCAGTGAGTAATTTTTACAAACGTAATTATTGTGCGAGCCAGCATAACTTGGTCTCGTAAACAATTTGTTTTGAACAGTTTTTTTCCTAATAGATAGACAGAAGGTGTGGGGAAGGATAGACGGACAGCGTAGGTGTGCATGACTGAGCACTTTTTATATATCGTGTTTTGAACTAGGTTTAGTAGAGAGGGAAGGGGTGAGTAGGAATTAAATGTTATTGAGACGTCTGTTGACGTACAGAAAATCCGTGATCCAGAGTAAAAGCTCGGGGTTTTGAACATGTTAAGAATTTATTGCTATAAAATTACATTTTATTGTCTTGAGTGATTCGACCTTTGATGTCGATCCAAGGTCGTTGCGTAGGGCTGTTACTTAAAATAACTCAGTTCGGCAGCTGAGCTAGAGGTGGTTGCACCAATCGAATGTATGGATCTGGACGGAGGGTCGAGACATGGCTTTAGTATTTAAACCCGTGCAGAGCTTAGATAGATGCCACATGTAGACAATCCATTTACGAGGTGGACGGCGATAGTCCTCAGCCAGATGAGAGACATAAGAGACGCAGTTGAGCAGTCCATATTGTGAAAAGCGCCATGAGTTAAAGCTCCAGAGCCTAAGCTACTTGGTTTGATATAAACCCACAGCGTTTACATCCAGCGCTCTCACTCCCAGTGAGGGCCGCATGGTGAGAGTCCATACTAATTTGTAATGATGAAAGTGAACCGTTCTACTTACTTTTGAAGACAGTTTCAGAGCTACCGCCAGACAACGCATGGTTGTACAAGCATTCTCCATGGCGTGTCTAGAGGAAATGTCCATATCATAACATGTCTCATTGAATTAATAGAATTTAAACTGTTATATCCGTCGCCACGTGCGCGGATTCTATTTGGCATATAACTCATATGACCTGCAAGTAGTTAGAGTGAATAAGTTAGTCTTTATAGAAAGCTGTAGTTTCATTGGTAGATTCAGTTGCCTTTGAATTGATATTTATATTTATAATTATATTTGATACATTAATTCCTGTAATTAAACTGCCCTACAGTTCTGCTAAAAAATCAAAGCAATTGATTTATTTAGTTTTTAGAGTGCAAGTATTTTTTTTGTGTGTTCGTCGATTGTGGGAGCGGACCTCGAAAGAGTGTCAGTCGAATTATCCCCATCTAACCCACATCGCGACAGTAGGAACACCAGTCCTGGCGTACATCATTTTTAGACTAAGCGAGAACAACATAGATTTACTCGAAAACTGTCTACTATTGAATTTATTTGGAATTTTGCATGAGTTCATATTTCACACTTTGGAACCTTATGGAAGTGCTTTTTGTATCGTTCGTTTTCTTTTGTTAGACAGTAGCCTAATTTTTAGTTTACTTCTTTGAGCTTTGTAAATAATAATAAGTGATATTGAAACAAGAACAAGAACAGCAACAAACAACAACAACAACAACAAACAAACAACAACAACAACAACAACGACAACACATTATTCGTACAGTACTTAACTCTGCTGAACATTAAAAATTATTCCCTGTTCAATGTGCATGTGATATTTCGCAAGGAGTATTGTACCCTGAGTATTCACAAATCGTCTTGGCGTTCAAGGGGAACACACTTTTGGTGTTGATTTTTGCAGTTTGATAGTGTAGGCATGCTTCTCTCTCTTTCACCCCCCCCCCCCTTCTTAAACAATATTTCTGAAGAGCAAAGGAAGGAAAAAGTACACCAGGCTACATTCTAACAGATAAAAACAAATCAGGTTCATTAGGCTTAATTTGAAATTTGAGACCATGCCAAATTTGAAGTAAACCCAACAGATAGTTCTGGAGAAAATTGGTCTTGACCCAATTTATTCCAAAAAGAATGACGGCGCACTGCGGGCTGAAACCACCGATCCAAGCTGTCTCCGGGAAACTGATAGATAGAGCCAACCCAACAACGAACCGACGTCACAATGAGTAGGACATTGACCCCACCAAACATCAATACAGGTGACGGAGCATCGTACTGGGTGACGCTATACCAGTGGTTCTCAAGTCGTTCACGGGGATCTGCCCCTCGCGTAATTGTTGCTTACAAATATCAGACTAAGGGAGATATCATACTAAGCCCTTTCAGACAGAGTCAGATGCAGGCAGGTATGAAGTGCACAGCATAATTTCCTATATTTCCTTAGTAGATCCGAGAAGACCCTATCATACCAAGCCCAGTCAGTCGAAGTCAGATGCTGGCAGACAACAAGTGCACACCATAATATGCAAAATGTCCTACATTTTCTCAGTAGATCCAGAAAGACCCCACATACTAAGCCCGGTCTGACACCGTCAGCTGCTGGCAGACAAGAAATGCACACTATTTTCTTAGTAAATCTGGAAAGACCCTACCATACTAAGTCCGGTCAGACACAGTCAGCTTCTGCCATTATTTCTTTCGTGTAACATTTTTCTGGCAGCATCTGACTGTGTCTCACCGGCTTAGTATGATCCTTCCCTTATTTTAAAACCGGAATTCCCCGGAGCAATCAGATTTTGAATGTGCCAGCCTGTATTCTTATGATATCTGTCTGTTCGTGTATGCTGGGTCTTTTTTTTTTTATGTTGTCGGCACACTGTCTTCTTCTGTGTATTTTAAGCACCAGTTTTCTCTCTCTCTCTCTCTTTCTCTCCCTCTTTCTCTCTCTCTCACTTTCTCTGCCTCTTTCTTCTCACCTCTCCCTCTCTCCTTTTTTCCCTTCCTGTCCTGTCTGTCTGTCTGTCTGTCTCTCGTTCCTCTCTGTCCCTTCCCTCACTCTCGCCTCTCTCTCTCTCTTTCACTCCTCCCTATCCTTGCCCTCTCTCTCTTTTCCCCCCTTTAGTCTTTCTCTCACTTCTCTCTGTCCTTCCTATTCTCTCGTTTCTATCTCTTTCTATCTTCTCTTCTCTCTCTCTCTCTCTCTCACTCCTCTCTGTCCCCCTTCTCTCTTCTCTCATTTCTTTGATCAAGTGTTTTCTACTCTCTTCCTATCCTTTCCCGACTTCTCCCCCCCCCCCCCAAAAAAAAAACTCCCATGTCCAGCTTCGGCCGTTTTGCAGTCGAACTGCGAACGCTCCCGGTAAAATGAGGATCACTGACTACGTTGCAGTGAATTCAGGAGGTACGCTGAACATCATGGCATGCTTGAGTTCCAAATCAGAGCGCTCTTTAAAACGGTAGAACATCCGAGTAGCGAGCGATTTTACTTCTATTGTTCAACGAATAGCGAGCGGTAGGGGGCAGAGTTAGCGAACGTATTACATAAGCTCGCTATTCCCATGCGTAGCCTTCAAAACGTACACCGAGATCGCTGAGCCACTCACAAACATTAAATTCATTAAAAAAACAACAACAGGACAAGTGTAGTGCACAATGGACGCTTGAAATTACGGGTAAAAAAGCTACTAGTCGCTAACAACGTCAATAAACCAGTTACGCCAAGTAACCATACACCAGACGGCAGATCATAATTATAGAATCTAGTCAGCTGGAATCTTATTTTTGATTCATTTACGTCTGGTCCTCTCATTCTCTCTCTCTCTCTCTCTCTCTCTCTCTCTCTCATTCTCTCATTCTCTAGCGCTGTCTCTTTCTACTTGCTCTCATTCTTTCTCTCTCTTTCATTCTCTCTAGCTCTCTCCCTCCGTGGATCTGTCTTTCTATTTTCTTTCCAGCTCTTTCCCTGACGCGTCCCCTCCACTCTTCTCCCTTTCCGTCTCTCTTCCTCCTTCCTCCTTCCTCTCTCCTCTCTCTATGCCCCTCCCTTCTCTCTCTCACCCTCCTCCTCCCCGTCTCCCCCCCTCTCTCTCTCCACCTGCCAGCTCAATCGTTCACACCTCCCTGCCCCCCCCCCCCCCATCTCACACCTTTAATCCTACCACCCCTTTCATCAACTTATTCATCAACTGTAACAGCCACACGGCCCTCACCCACCGCATATCGCCTTATCAGCTGTGATAACCTTACACGCTACCCTCACACCCCCGTTCTCCCCCAAGTTGCTAACTTGCTCACTCATTCTATTTAACAAGCCAAAGAGCTCTCCCCCCCCCCCCCCCATTTCCCCCCTCAACCTCCTCATCAACGCTGAACACTCAACGAGTAGAGAAGAATGCTGTTACTGTGTTAGGGGACCGCAGTCCAATTACAAAGCCAAACAGAGAATATGTACCGAGTTGTGTTGACTGTTCAGCAATATCTTACTATAACTGAGATAGAGGGTGAACCTGTAAGCAGCTAAAACTTGGCGACTACGCCATCAAAAATTATGAAACTTGGTGTACTGCATCCATTTTTTTAAGAAGGCGATATGCGGAGGACACCTTCATTTTGAACAAAAATCAGTCTTTACTATTATGAGCCGCAAAAAACACAGACGCATTTTCAGCGGATAGAACTGAAAAGTATGACCGGAAATTACATCCTTGACCTCTCTTTTCACATTGGTGGTCGAAAATCAACCGTATCACGTCTGTGTATTTCTGCGTGAAATTGTGGTGTAACAGTAAGTTCTCTCATAGACATTGCATCTAATCCAAATGCCGCTTTAATGTAGCCTAAATATCTATTATTATAAAAGTGAACTTTGGAGGCTATGTTAGCCTACTCCTCCGTTAATACTTAGCCCACACGCTTCAAATTTTACAGACGTCGACAGTATCTACATACCCAAGTTTTCGTCACATAAAACATACGAAAACTCCTGTCCCCGAATTTATCAAAATAGATTTTTTCGGTCATTCTATTTTAATTCACCATTTTGAGTGAACCGGAAGGATGATACCATTTTGACGCGCCGACTGAACGCGGAAGTTTGGTTCCGCACCAAGAAACGAAATCGTTCGTAGAACGGCTAATTAAATGAAATAATTCTGTGTGAAATTGTGGTGTAACAGTAAGTTCTATTAGTCATAGCATGGAATCCAAATGCCGTTTTAATGTAGCCTAGATCTAGATAATACGATTGTGCTTAGTACATGGAAAATTTGCAAGATATATCTTGTGCGAGTCGGCTAGTTGGATATTCGGTTGGGCTTGGTACACGGAAAAATTTGTTCTTGCGCGACCCGCAAAATCCATAGCACCCTTAACGACTACAACCAGCAGAGAAACGCGCGGGCTCCCTATGACTTGCCGTGCACGCCCGATCAGTACTCACCATCAATATATGCATGCAAGTCCTCAACCCGCGTGAGATATGTCACATTGTGGAACTTTTGCAGTAAGAAACACCCGTGACAAAACCTGTGCTGTGCTCGGTGGAATGCATAAATATGTGTGATTCTTGATGATTATGCAAAGCTATTGATTTGTTCAACTGGAGTGTGAAATGTTTATATCTTATAATGTGAAACTGAAAATTAAGAGTTAGTTACAGTTTGTACAGGAACTAACACAATGTGCAAATAAAAGCATATTTAGTAAAAGCCAGTCGTTGTTGATGTACGCATTTAAATTTGATCGATAAAAATGGGCATCAAAGGAAAATGCAAAAGCGTTACAGTGTTAAAACATAGTTATTATTTGCCAAAATGAAGCCTACAAATTAGGGTTAATTTTAGTTGGTAAAGTTATAGACAGTATAAAGCTGGATTTTCATGTATAAGGAAACGGAAACGGAAACGTCTTCTTCTTCTTCTTCCGTTCACCAAATCTAAATCTGCAGATTTGTTCTTTTAA
Source organism: Onchidella celtica (assembly GCA_963931925.1). NCBI lineage: Eukaryota > Metazoa > Mollusca > Gastropoda > Systellommatophora > Onchidiidae > Onchidella > Onchidella celtica. The sequence goes on from OZ007583.1 coordinate 43,990,820, forward strand.
GAAAATCTACGGTTCTCGGCGGCTCTGGCAGAGCACCATAGAGTTTTGACAGACACGTCGAAAACCCTTCAATTTGTAAAAAAAAAAACGAGTGAATGTTTTCATGTGTATGGAAATGCCGTTTCCGTACACATGGAAACACTCTTTCTTTTTACTACTTGATGAACTGTTTACATTTCCGTTGCCGTTTCCTTTTTCCGTACATAATGGAAACACGGCTTAATAAGACGCTTTATTATAGGACGTGTTTCTGAATTGAATCAATTACTTATCTTTGCGTATTTCGGCTGTCAACGACTAATGCATTTCTTGTACTATCTGAGAACCAGGGCACTGTTTCTACCTGTCTTTTTAACGTTAATTTAATGGGTTTTTTTTTTAGTGTGTGTGTGTGAAGTGTGATGAAATGTGTGCGGTCTTAAAAGGTCGTAAGTTTTTGTTTTTGTTTTTGTTTACTCCTTTGTAATGAGGTGTAGAAGACCGGATTGCTAACATTGACAGTCCAGCCATTGGTTTCAGTTTGTCAAGAGATAACAAGACCCCCCTCCCACCCCCCCCCCCGACTCACTCTCTCCCCCCCCCCCCTCCCTTTTTAAAATTAAAAACGAACGTTTGTTTTTAAAATCCTCCGAGTAATTGATTTCATTGATTTATTTTGATCCATTTTCAGTTGAAAATAAGTAACAGGACAGCTTTTGAAGAATGAATAATAATAATCATCAAAATAATAATAACAATAATTATAACAATAATAATAATAATATTAATAATAATATAATAATAATAATCATAGAATATTAATAATAATAATTTTAATAATAGTAATAATGATAAAAGAAATGGTGAATCTTTTTACATAACTGGGACAAAATTGTTGATATTGTAAGTATGTGCAATCGTGAAAATAATTACACTATGACCGTAACTTTTGTTTTGTTTTTGAAATGTGTTTTTCAACATTCACAAATCAAAAAGAAACTGTGACGTGTGTTCTGTATTTCGTTCATCAAGTGCAGTGGAGTATTATGTGTATGTATTGAGTGTGTTCGTCGAAGTGTTCCTTCACAATTTACTGGAAAAATGGTGATCGAAGATTTGTCGATGTTCATATCAATGATACGTAAGTTCACTTGACATGTTGTGCATTGGAAGAAACAGAATTTTTATTGAATTTTTTTCTAATTCCAATCAGTTTTCTTTCCTTATTTTATTTACTGTTTCAATCCCCTAACATCCCCCCCCCCCCCCCCCCCCCCCCAGGAAATCGCGACCTTAGTCCTTGTTTGTTACAAACATACCGTTGAACAACTGAGAAATTCGACTTTAAACGTGCGGCTTTAGCATTGTGATAAGGAGTCAGAATAAATCGGAACAGTGAAACAGCTTGGTAAGTGGTACGAGGCATTTTAAACGAGTGTGAAAGTGTGCATTTGTTATACCCTCTTCTACATACTAAAATATCTCTACAGTTTTTCAGGAAATGGAGATAGAACAAACGAGAGCTAAGGTCGCGAACTATAACCACCAGGTCGCGAACTATAACCACCAGGTCGCGAACTATAACCACCAGGTCGCGAACTATAACCACCAGGTCGCGAACTATAACCACCAGGTCGCGAACTATAACCACCAGGTCGCGAACTATAACCACCAGTTTGTTTATTCCACAGGAAATTACAAATACATTTCTGTTTATTTACACATGATTGTCTATCAAGGATGATTGTTTCTGTAGGATTGTCAAATTCTGAATCAATAAAATAAAATTAAGTGTGGCAGGCAAAACAGTGATCGTGGATTTTAAGAGCTGGTCGGTACATGTCCGATTCAGGGGCGAGGATCCCAGTTCATGGCAACCTTAACCTAAGTCTTGACCGTCAATCTAGGAAATTCTCGCGTTAATTTTATGACCATTTGTTTCTAAGAAAAAAAAAGAATTCACTTCTGTCTTTCGTTTTCCATTAATTAATCATTAATTCTACTATCCCTCTTCCTTTTTCTTTCTCTCATTCTATATATTCTTTATCTAGCTTCTATCCCAAAGAAATGGAAGAATACTGTATTTACTTTACTTGCTTTACTTTTCCGATCCAGCAGTCTTCTGGGCTTGTGCCCTTCGACTTGTTGCCATGACATAAAATTTGTAGGTTTGGTTGAGTTGGTTTGTTCCACAGAATAGAGTGTTTTCAAAGTCTGGGTTGGTTGGTAGCAGTGTAATTGGTATACTGTATTTAAAAACAAACAGAGAGCGCTATAGAAGATCTTTTTTGCCATCCGCAATTCGAAGTAGCAGTGTTTCTTGATTTAGTATGCTGTTATTAGTTTTTCCTAATGGATTGTTCCTACAGTGTGTGTGTGTGTGTGCAATGTTCTTACTTGTTGGTAATGCTGTGTGAGGAAGGTGCGTGTGTGCGGTGTGCGTTAAAGACCTGTAGGTCTTAGATATTGTATTTGTGCCATTACTGATGCTGTGACAACAAATTTCCCGGAAACAGGTTAATAAAGTTATTTATCTTATCTCTCTCTCTCTTTTAAACTCTCTAATGACACTCATTTCTGCCATTACTATTTCCACGAGTAATTTATCACCCATAAAGTTTCTGTACGATTTTCTCTTTGTAAAAGTTCTTTTTAGCATAACGGATTCTGACCCACCCCCACTTTCTGCAAATAGCCCAAGACTTGAAATTGATTGTTACAGGATGTCATTTAAGACGTGGCCATCTCGAGTTCTCTGACTATTTCGACCTTAGCTAAAGGTGTCCTTAGATCTAATTTGTTTTGGGAGTCCCCGGCACCTGGTAGCTCATTACTGTCGCTTCTGTTTTGGGTCCAGGCAAAATAATGAGCCCAATCATGAATGGAATTAAGCGACCCCTGGAGTCAGCTAGGTCAAACAATTTCCACGCGAACTGTGCATAGCGTAGCCCCCGGGGGTGGGGGTGGGAGGTGGACGCCCTGGCTTTGTCCCGGGCAAAGCACTTTGAGATGCTGGACCTCAGGCTGTGTGGTCCTGTCCCTAAACATGTCTGGCGTACAGCTTTTTTTTTTTTCATGACTGTTGTGTATGAAATAGTGTGTTCCATCTGTATGTCTGTCTATCTATCAGTCTGTCTGTCTGTCTGTTTGATCTATCTATCTATCTATCTATCTATCTATCTATCTATCTATCTATCTATCTATCTATCTATCTATCTATCTATCTATCTATCCGTCTGTCTGTTTGATTAATCTATCTATCTATCTATCTATCTATCTATCTATCTATCTATCTATCTATCTATCTATCTATCTATCTATCTATCTATCTATCTATCTATCTATCTATCTATCTATCTATCTATCTATCTATCTATATATCTATCTATCTATCTATCTATCTATTTGGTTAAAGTATGTATCTATCTATCTATCTATCTATCTATCTATCTATCTATCTATCTATCTATCTATCTATCTATCTATCTATCTATCTATCTATCTATCTATTTGGTTAATGTATCTATCTATCTATCTATCTATCTATCTATCTATCTATCTATCTATCTATCTATCTATCTATTTGGTTAATGTATCTATCTATCTATCTATCTATCTATCTATCTATCTATCTATCTATCTATCTATCTATCTATCTATCTATCTATCTATCTATCTATCTATCTATCTATCTATCTATCTATCTATCTATCCGTCTGTCTGTCTGTTTGGTTAATCTATCTATCTATCTATCTATCTATCTATCTATCTATCTATCTATCTATCTATCTATCTATCTATCTATCTATCTATCTATCTATCTATCTATCTATCTATCCGTCTGTCTGTCTGTTTGGTTAATCTATGTATCTATCTATCTATCTATCTATCTATCTATCTATCTATCTATCTATCTATCTATCTATCTATCTATCTATTTATCTGTCTGTCTGTCTGTCTGTCTGTCTGTCTGTCTGTCTGTCTGTATATCGATGAAAACCACTGGTGATACACCCATATACCCTTTGTTCTACGCACACAACATGGCTGTATGAGATAACGTGTCCATTGTTCTCCGTTGATGAAAAAGATAAAAGCCGCTGTGCATAATAAAATATTGTTACATGAATTTTCATCTGCCGTTTGGCAAAGTCATACAAAATACATAATTATCTCATTTGGAACATCTAGTTTTTTTGTGTGTTTTTTCCGTGTGTGCACGTGTTTGTTATTTGATAGTGAAACATGAATGATTGAGTGAACGTTCTAACATTGGCAGATTCTCAACACAAACTTTGGCAATTTATGTTCGGGGACGCCTTCTGAAAAAATTGGTCAATTAATCATACTTGAATTATTGCATTCTCTTCACCCCCCCCCCCCCGTCACTTTCTCGTTTTGTCCCACTCTCTGTCTGTCTGTCTGTCTCGCTCACTGTATCTTTATCTCTCTCTCTTTCTCTATCAACGATCAGTTTATTGCAGTGTAAGTTCTGCCATGCTAGGAAGAAATGTCACGTTCTATCCTCAGCGGTGTATATTATATTTTTTATTTCTATTCAGGATTTTGAAAACAAAACAAATAAAAAACGTGGCTAAACAAAGAATCAAAACCTTCTAGCGCTCGATTGTAATTTGTCCACCGGAAGTATCGGCTTGCTGCTGGCAAAATCAGAACGTTTTTCTCCCGTTTGATATTTAAAAGCAATTAGTTGAAGCTTTTGAATAATAGATATAATATTGCTGCAACTTGCCCACTGGCATCTGGAAGATTCTTATTTCCGCTGGAGTTGCGCCTTTGCCTGGGGTCCAGCAATTTCAAGTGAAATTGCAAAATCATCTATAGTAAAAAACTATAAAAATGGCTGTTATTATTAGTACGTACGTACGCCAAAGGCGCCTACGTATACGTACCTATCCCTAACCCCGTCCTTATCCTCAACCCTAAACCTTATCGAATCCCTAACCCTGCCCCCTTACCCTTTCAACCAAAAAAAAAAAAAAAAAGGAGAAAAACAAAAGGAAAATGTGAAAGAATAATTACTTAAGGCTGTTATCAAAGCTCTCTAGCTCTACAGTGTGGCCACATGTCGAGCCGCGCTACCAGCTCGCTGTAATCAGGCGACGGTCGTATTGTGAGCGATGGAGCTTGGGTGGCCACACCACAAGCTATGGGTTTTCAAGCTACAGGCTAGCTCCTAGCTGGGCAATAGCTCATGGTGTGGACGGCTCAAGCGATTATAGCTAGCTCAGTAGCTCGCTTGTAGCTTGCTGAGATTCATTCAGCGAGTCTGTGGACCTTGCTGGGCTTGAATAAACTCTACTTATTTTTAATGCAACTATTAAGATAACTCACAAACTAGCTACGGTATATTCATTTTGTTTCATTTCATTCTCCACACACTAAATAAATTGACTGAACAACAACAAGATATAATAGATAGAAAAATAACAGTTTATTAAGAGAAAAAATAAGAACAAAAGCATTTACGTTCGTTCATAAGTACGATAGCACTCTTCTGTTGGTGAAATGTTTTCAAGATCTGAGCTACAAACTCAGCTTGACGCAAACATTGGTGAACTCCCAAAAGGCTCTGGTCTACGGAATTCAAACATCCGGCTTCCGTATTTTCTCATCGAAGACACAGCTTATCCTCTAAAACCTTATCTAATAACTACCATCAATTCAAAATTAACACGTTATCTGAAAATATTTAATTGTCACCATTCGCGAGCAAGGCGTTGTGTCGAATATGCCTTTAGGGTTCTAGCAGCAACATGGCGAGTGTTGAAAACGACCATATCAGCTAAGATTGTCCTTTCTACGATCGCATTGCCTGGTAGTCCATCGGGATCAGATGATGACGTTGTTTCTCTGCTCTCAGCAATGGTGGCGCATGTGGCGCCGCAGACCGAAGCTGGAAGAGTTGCCTGCAGGTGTCGCATTGAAAGTTTGTGTTTTGGACCGAGGTGGACGCTGCCCTGTGACGTCTGTCCCTTGCCGCAGCGAGACGCTGTCGCCGATCCTCCTCAATGGCAGTGATTGCCTTGGAGGTGAGAGACCTCCATCCTGATCTATTGGAGGCACACGCTTCCAGCTGGCGTGGCTGAATGCCGCTCCACTTGAGGTTGTTTTTCAAGGTGTCCTTGTACCTCAGTTTTGGGCGTCCTTGGTTGCGCGAACCCTCTTCCAGCTCTCCATACATGACTTGTCTGGGTGTGCGGCTGTCATCCATTCGTACTACATGGCCTGTCCAACGCATCTGAGCCTTCAGAAGCATCGACTCATGCTTGTTGAGCCAGCTCTGTCTAGCACCTCCTGGTTGGTGACGCGCTCCTGCCAGCGGATGTTCATAATCATCCGCAATTATTGACATTAAAAGTTTGCACAGAATGGAAACAGAACATGAAGAGTGGGATGATGCTCCAGCCCAAGATGGTGATAGGCGGGTGAGGCGCTACCAAGGTCGACCAGGACAACATGCAACATGGATGAGAGAGCAAGGGGTGAAATATTTTGTTGGTCCTGGTGCCGTAGCTTGGCAAGAAAATTATATATAAAGTTCTTTTAATTCTGTGAATATTACTCAAAGATGATGTTTTGTTTTGTTGTTGTTGTTTTAATTTCTTCCTCTGCAATGTGAAGGGAGTCTAATATTATTAATAAAGAAATACAAATACTGGTCGGAAGCGAATGTACAAAAATTACATTGAAGCTAAGTTGAAAATCATTAATATCTCAATTAATATTGAAGAGAAAAACGGTATTTTCCACCTTTCATTATGGCTGCTTGAAAGGAAAATAAATTTTATAGATATAGTCCTATTACATGTATACTTATTGTATCATTTATTTATTTGTTTGTCTGCTCAAAATTTCGCAACACTTTCTTGCGAACAATTCAGATGGGGATCGAAATCAACACAATTATTACAAAATAAAGTGAGCATCAAGACCTTTCAAAATATGCTCACACACACCTTTAAGCCTTCTGATGTGTAATGTGATATTTTGTAGAATATAAGGTTCACCGGTTAAAAAAGCCTTTCATTGATGATGTGCTTGAAAAGACACTAGACAGAAAGTGAAAGTGCGCAAAAACCTCACGCTCTTTGGGAGGGCACGAGGTCATGACACACAGCTTGAGCGACGAGCGATGTTAAATGGCAAGTTATTTATCGTCGCTCATAGCGAGTACCTAGCTAGAGGTAATCGCTAGTGGTGTGGACACCTAGTTTAAGTTTAATGCATTTATTCCCGTCGCTTCGCTACAGTGTAGCTCACCGCTTGGCTCATCGCTAGACATGTGGCCACACACTAGAGTCACAAAAGCCTTTAAAATACGCACCAGAAAACCTTTTCGTTACCAGTAAGCTCGAACCCCACTGAACGGATCTTTCTGAAATTTGGCATGAAGAAGTGGAATATGATTGCAGAATAATTTAATAGGTTATAATCATAAGAGCATACAATTAGGCGCGATCGAGGAATAATCCGTGAAATGCGCCAATAATTGAACTCCGAGCTGGGGAGAGAATTTAGGCGACCTGTGTTACGAACACGGAGCTCTACGGATATTCTAGGGAGAGCACTCCGGTACGCAATGCGTCTTTCTTCCACTCAAAGATGGCGGCACTTCCGCGATCACATAGGGCTCCGCCATTGCAGACTAAAGGGGGGGGGGTGTCACAAATCCCAGACTGGGAGATGTAATAGTTATAACAAGACGACAATCACGAACGAACAAGTATAACACTTAACTGAACAACCCATCAGACTCACACATTTATTAAACATAAAGATAAAGATACATTGCAATGACATACATTATATTACTCTAACCAACTGCCGTCCAACGGTCTTCTTTCCCTCAAGCACTCTTCCTCGGGTCCACAACCCGGTAGTTACTTTTAAATACACTTCGGCTTCAGCCTCTCCACTCAATGTCTTAATAACACATTCCTATGGCAATAACACCTGAGCATTCCAAGAGCTCCTCAACATGGCAATAACAAGTTAATAGTTCAATTCACATTAATATCACAATAGCACATTCGTATATCACTATCACATGTAGTACATCATAGAGCACATTAACAATTATATACACATCCCTGTCTGTGGCCAGACTGCCACGACTCACGCGCCCCTCCTGTCCTGCTCGACAGCTTCACTCCACTGGCCTATGCGTAGCCTTCGGCCCTATGCTGGCCTATCCCCTGTGCTAGTTCGCTTACCGCGGGTGGCGTCTCTGCCCGACCCCGGCACCAGTCATCACTGGAAAACACATCACAATCTCCCGACTGCCTCTGATCTCACGTCTGTCCCCTGGGACCTCTTAACTTGCAGTGATCTGACTATTCAGATTTTGCCTCTACTACGCGTCAACTTCACTCACAACATGCACGCTTTAACGTTAACTAACAGAAGACAATATAGGTGAGCAGCCTCACTATCCCGTGAGTCAATCCTACACTTCCATGCCCCCGTAATCCTTGAATCTCGCTCACTCCACTCGTGACAGGGGGGTAAGTTACTATAAAACACTACATCGTCATGGTGCTGACCTTTTTTGGCCTAAGTCATTTTTTGCACTTCTGAGAAAATCGCACAAAAATCTTATTTATTCTTTTGCAATGCAGTCAGACTTAGGCCAAAATGACTCTAGGTAAAAGTGGCCATCATCCACGTTGGCTGAAACAACCCCAGAACCAAAATGGCCTACGTCTATGAATGAGAGGCCATTACAGAAAGTTTAATTTCCAGGATAATGGCTTGGCACTTTTGAATGATTTTTACATTAATAGATGCACCATGGATATGGCAATGACGTAACAGGTACATTCTGTTTTGGCCTAAGTCTGACTTAGGTCAAAAGGTTGGCACCATGACGATATTGCATATGTAAACTAAAATGACGATATCTTTAAAATGGATGGATGAAATTCGCTGAAATTTTGAATACTGCTTTTTATCGATTTGCCTCAGCAGGAATATATGAAAAAAAAATAATTATGGAAATAAGTGAAATTTTTTACATTTTCCAATATATAGAGCTCTGTGGTTACGAACGGGATACCACAACCTGCGCTCAGTACGCACCGAATCCTGCAATGTAGCTGTGGAAATATCTATGCATTCTATTGTGATTTGTAAATTCCATTTTTCACACTATTGAATCATTTAACCCTTTGTTCCGATGAATGGACTTCACATTCGTTATGATAATTATATTAACACATGTCTTCGTAATACACAACGGTAATCATTTTAACTAGATGTGTCCCACATTTCATTAAGGTTCTTTCCATGGCATGTCACTCACTCCATGTCTGTTATTGACTTATAGAGTTTGTTTATATAATGATACGTAAGATTGATTATGTGCCATGTCTGTGCTGTTAAACGCTCTGTGAAAAAGAATTGCTCTTAAGGGATAACAAAGTCTTATCTTATCTTATCTAATATAGTTGTAGCTAGACAGAAAAGTAGATAGATAAATATATAGATAGATATATAGATAGATAGACAGATAGATAGATAGATAGATAGATAGATAGATAGATAGATAGATAGATGGATAGATGGATAGATGGACGAATGGGTGAATGGATGGATGGATGGATGGATGGATGGGTGGATGGATGGATGGATGGATGGATGGATGGATGGATGGATAGATAATCTAAGGTTGTTAAGATTTTCTCCATTTACATTGAGGCAGAGGACGTCTTCTAAGTTCCTGATGATCATCTCGCTGTATAGATTAAAAAGATCAGGTGACATCATCCTGTCTCACTCCTCTTTTAAGTTTTTTTTTTTTGGAATTCACTATGGTCTCCTTCGATTCTTACATAATTATATATGAATATTTAAAAAAACAACCCTTTGTTACCATTCACAGAGCTCTATGGAAAGAGCTTATGGAACATTAACCTTCCACCTCCCCCCCCCCCCCCCCCCAACGTCTCAATAGACGCTTGCCCCATGGGCCCAAAACAACATGACTGAAATTGGCCCGCTTCTGAGGAGCAGAGTTCTGACTCCAGTGAGGGCTTTAAGCTCTTTGCAATAGACTTAAGGGGGGGGGGGGGGGTCCTGAAATCGAAATTAGGCTTAAAAATATCGATATCGCGATTTTGTACTTTTCGGTTAGTTCATCCATTTAGGAACACTATTTTACTAACCAAATGTCAATTTTGAATGTTTATAACCCTGAAATGTGCCTTTTAGTGAGGTGGGTGGATCAAGAAAAAGGCACAAGAATCATGCCATTGGGCCGCAAAATTAACCCTAAATTAACATCTTAGTGTCGCTATCAAAACCCCTACTCCTCCGTACACATCTGTCATAAGCCTTTGGTAGTTTGGAAATCATGGTTGAGGCTCAGCACACCAGTAATGATGACTTTAGCCATGTGTAATACGTTTCAATAACATTTTTCTTGAAAAAAACTTTCAAATGCTATTTTCTCGAAATTGCACTTTTGATCAGTGATTTGTGAACTAGTTTTTTATTTATTGACAAATTGGTATAAAATTTGGCTAACATCATGTTTGAACAAATAAAAAAATTCATACAGAAGGAAATTTGTTTAACTTTTCATTTTTTTTAGTTGAATTTTTTGTGATAGAAAATAAGAAAAAATGGAATTCCGCTACATACCATTTTCAAAAATCTATAACAAAAGATCTGTGAGAGATATCAAAATTCCCTTCGGTATAAAGTTTTTAATTGGATAGAATAAGACATAAGAGAAGTTTCAAATAAATCCAGTAAAATTTGACGAAGCCTATCTATATTGAATTTGGTACTTTTTGGGGACTCAAAATCCAAGATGGCGGCGCTTACATGCCAACCATATGACAAACAAATTTTTTTACATTTTTTTTCTGCTAATTCAGACATCCTGAATTCAATTATAGTAGTTAAAATTGTCTATTTCTCATAATAACAAAAATTGCCAACAGGACCTGCACCCCCCCCCCCCCCCCCCAAATCTTGCCATGCAACCGTGGAAACATTATTATTGTCTTCGCCTTCTGTTCTGCTTCGTAAGCTTCAATTTTTCACCCTATTAAGCCACTTAACACTTTTATTAATGGGTTCATGAAAGTCTAATAAAAAAAATCGGTGATAATTTACAAAGTTATTGGGACACTGCATAGGTGTTCACTGAATGGCACGCTCTACTTTTTTTTGTTCTTTTAAATCTGGAGTCTCAACCCTCCAATGCCTAAACAAACATTGCCAATCTCCAAACTTCTGAAATAATATCGCTGTACTGATTTTATATAGTCAGATTATTGCCAAATTTATGAATATTTATTGGAAAAATTATTTGTTAATAAAATAGGAAGAGAAAGTGTGTCAAAGCTAGAGCAGTTTGACTCGAGGTGGCCTGTTTCAAATATGATACCCTGAGAGCTAGAGGGTTAAAATGATGGCCAAGTAATTTTCTTTTTCTTTTTAAGTTTGCTTTGTTTCACTAATTTCCACCCCGATCCCTTTTTTTCCCCAACGACTGCATGTTTACAAAGGCACGACTCCATGACGTCTTTATTTCCTTTAGACATTTACCTTTAGCACTGGCAGACACGTGTACTCGTATTCTTTGGCACACTCACACGTACACATTTGCAATCATACTTTAATGCACACACATGCATTTAACACATATACACCCGCGCAGTCCTATACCTAGGCCTAAGCAGACACGCACACAAACACACACACACACACACACACATACACTAATACAGCACCCTTTACTTAATCACACACACATACTACACATAATTATTCACACATACACACGCATGTATGTGCCACAGCCCACACATACCCAAGAACGCATACAAAACAATGAAAGAGACATAAAATACAAACCACATAGTAACATTTAACAGGAATATTTGTACAAATATGCTCAAAACATAGTAACTGTTTTTTTGGACAGATAGATGAATAGATAGGTAGATAGATAGATAGATAGATAGATAGATAGATAGACAGACAGACAGACAGACAGACAGACAGACAGACAGACAGACAGACAGACAGACAGACAGACAGACAGACAGACAGACAGACAGACAGACAGACAGACAGACAGACAGACAGACAGACAGATAGATAGATAGATAGATAGATAGATAGATAGATAGGTAGGTAGGTAGGTAGGTAGGTAGGTAGGTAGATAGATAGATAGATAGATAGATAGATAGATAGATAGATAGATATAGATAGATAGGTAGATAGATAGATATATAGACAGAGAGACAGACAGACAGACAGA
>OZ007583.1:44008096-44014889 GCA_963931925.1 Onchidella celtica
AAATGTACGGGTATTCAAAGAAGTATACGTACGCATTTCAGCTCGGGTCATTAGTTAAAAAGTCTGGTTTTATTTATGTATACTAGCCACCTGCGCGAGATAAATCTTTCAAATGTTCCATGTACCAAGCCCAAGCCGCATATCCAGATTGAGGCTACATTAAAAAAAACGGCATTTGGATTCGATGCAATGACTAATAGAACTTACTGTTACACCATAATTTCACATAGAAATACACAGATGTGATAACGCTGAGCTTCGACCACAAGTGTATTAAGAGCGGTTAAGGACGAAATTTCCGATCATGCTTTTTGATTCTACTCCACAAAGATGCGTCTCTGTTTTTGCGGCTAAAAGAAAAACATCGTAAGGAAATAATATTAAAGAGTGATTTTTGCCCGAAATGAATGTGTGCACGTAACTCATCGTCAAAAAATAAGACAGTACAGCATGTTTCAGAATTTTTGAAGGCATAGTCTTACATGATAACTGTAGCGTCCCACTAGTAGGACGATCGATATTTTCTCACCCCCCGCTTGGCGAGTCTCACTCGGCGACCTTCCTCCCCCCTCTCGCCAGCTAGGCCGGTATTTTTCTTTGATGTGGTTTGTTTGTTTCACTGTAGAATGTCTAGAAAATCTAGAAGGTACGGCAGTGTCCGAGATTACGCTAGGTCGACCTTGAGTGATGTAATTCTGTGACGTGTCTGTGTACGATTGGGTGGCTGGTATGTGTCCCGAACGATCTAGGTCTGCCTCGCGCTTATGGGGCGGTAAAGCCGCTTCCTGAACGTTCCTAGACAGAATATATATTAGGAGGGCCAGGCGAGCAGGATAGTGTGAGCAAATCGTGGGTGAAAATCGTAAGGTGCAAATCGTAGGTGTGTAAATCCAGTTGTAGTAGAAGTATAAGTGCCTTCCCTGATAGGTGTAAGTAACTTGTGGATATCAGCTCTTGTTTACATTTATTAAACGTTAGTATTAAGTGTTCATCGGATCCTGTTATTTATTTCTACAACAGTTCGAGACAGTTTCGTTTTTAAGGGGTAGACGATCAATTCATCAGCTCTCCCCATCATAACGTGCTGAATTTTGCATCAACTGTTACATATTGGGGGCTTGTCCGGGATCCGATCAGATCAGAACAGATTCAACTCAGACCATCGAAGCGTTTCTAAAGTTACAGTAAATTGTGTAAAGATCATCGAGGATATCCACAACATGTCAGAGGCTATTGGAAGGCTTGGCCAGGAAGCAGACGCCTTGGAGCTCACTGGGAAGGAGAGACAGAACTACATCCGTGAAGGCCTAAAGGAGGAAAGAGAGAGGCAAGAGCGCATGGAGCAACTGAAGATGGAAAGAGAGGCTCAGGAGAAGGAGGCGGAACGACAGGCTCAGGAGAAGGAGGCGGAACGACAGGCTCAGGAGAAGGAGGCGGAACGACAGGCTCAGCTGGAAAGAGAAAAGATGAACCACGAGCTGGAGATGGAGAGGATCCGCCATCAGCGTGGAGGCGAGTCGACGCAGGGGACCAGCGACCACGCCAGTTCCAAGAGACCCAAGCTACCTGCATTTCAGGATGGGAAGGACGACCTTGATAGCTGGCTACTTCGTTTTGAGAGGTTTGCCGAGACAGCGGACTGGCCCAGATCCACCTGGACGACATCACTGTCTGCCCTGCTGACTGGGAGAGCTCTGGAGTGCTTCTGTCGATTGCCGATTGATGAGGCCAAGGACTACGACAAAGTCAAGGAAGCTTTGCAGAAGAGGTATAACCTGTCAGAGGACGGTTACAGACTCATGTTCAGACAAGGTAAGCCTGAAGATGGAGAAGATGTCGGGATGTTTCTTACTAGGATCAAGACTTACCTAGAGAGGTGGATAAAGCTATCAAAGACGGAGAAGACCTACGAAGGAGTGAGGGACCTGTTCGTTAGAGAACAGTTTATGGATGTTTGCCCACCAGACCTTGCGACCCATGTGAGGGAGAGGAAGCCAAAGACGCTACAAGACGTCGCAGACTCAGCGGAGGCGTTCCTGGTAGCGAGGAACCGGACACTCAGCGGGAGCGCCAGACTGCAGAGCCGGCCAGTGCGACAGAGGCCCAACGGAGACAGAAGCCCACAGGTCTGCCATAGGTGCCAGAGGCCGGGACATAAGGCGACGGAGTGTCGTACCAAGATAAACGACAAAGGTGAGTTGAAATGTTACCTTTGTGGAAAGCCAGGCCACGTTCGGAGAATGTGTCCAGCCCAGAAGGATACGGGGCGAGGCAAGCCGAACAAGGCGGCGGCGGCCGTAGTGATAGCGGCGGACGAGTCGTCGAGACAGGATGCGACGACGGCTGACACCAGCATCAACGTTCAAGCGGTAATGAAGGACGGGAAGCTCCAGTTAGCGGTGCCTGTTACGTGCGGAGGATGCAGTGACGGAAGGACCGTGGAGAAGCTGAAGTTACCAGTGATGAAGGGCTTGATTGGAAATCGAGCAGTAGACGTCCTAAGAGATACCGGCTGTGAAGGTGTAGTGGTGCGGCGATCACTGGTGGACGACGGACAGCTCACCGGTGGGAAGAAACTTATCGCGAGGATCGATAACTCCTTGTTAGCGGCGGAGGAAGCCATTATCGACGTGAGAACGCCTTACCTGACGGGCAGAGTGACGGCTCTGTGTCTCCCGGAGACCATCTGCGACCTAGTAGACGGGAACGTGGACGGAGCGAAGGACCCGTACGACCCTGATACTGAGGTGATGGTAGGAGCGGTGACCACGAGGGCCCAGGAGAAGAGGAAGGACCAGTCTACGTCGCTGAGGGTGCCGAGGGCAGAACGGCACGCGGGAGTGGATAGGAAGGAACTCATCCGACTCCAGGAAGAAGACGAAGACCTCAAGAAGTTGGGGCAGAAGAAAATTCCGACCAACAGAGGCAACAAGTCTGTACACTTCGAGAGCCACGGAGGTGTACTGTACCGGATTTATAGGGACATAAGACAGGCTACGATTACAAGACAAGTGGTACTACCCGAGAAACTGAGGGAGTATGTACTGAGCGTTGCCCATGATTCTATCGTCGGAGGACATCTCGGCGTGAAGAAGACGAAGGACAGGGTGATGAGCAATTTTTACTGGCCTGGTATCGAAGGTGACGTCACGAGATACTGCCGCTCATGTGACATCTGCCAGAGGACAGTGAACAAGGGAGCGACTCCTAAGGTGCATTTGCAGAGTATGCCAGTGGTAGACGTCCCATTTAGGAGAGTGGCCGTGGACCTAGTAGGACCTATTGACCCCCCAAGTGAAGGCGGACATCGGTATATCCTGGTATACGTAGACTACGCTACTCGTTACCCTGAAGCGACCCCCTTGAAGAAGATTGACGCGGAGACAGTAGCAGAAGCCTTAGTAAATATCTACAGCCGTTTGGGTGTGCCCGAGGAGATCTTATCTGATCAAGGGACTCAATTCATGTCGGACGTCATGAAAGAAACGAACAGATTACTGGGAATTCGACAGTCGACCACCACAGTCTACCACCCTATGTGCAACGGGCTGGTGGAGCGATTTAATGGCACACTGAAGAAGACCTTGAGGCGACTGTGCGCGGAGCAACCTAAGCAGTGGCACCGATACATTAACCCGCTGCTCTTCGCGTGTCGTGAAGTTCCCCAAGAATCGACAAAGTTCGCCCCATTCGAGTTGCTGTATGGAAGAACAGTGAGGGGACCGATGCACATCTTGCGAAAATTATGGACCAAGGACGTAGAGGAGCCGGAGACAAAGACCAGTTACCAGTACGTCATTGAACTACGCGAGCGGCTGGAGGACACGTGGAAGTTGGCTACGGAAGAGCTCTCAAAGGCACAAGGTAGACAGAAAACCTACTACGACCGGAAGGCGCGAGAGAGAAAGTTTCGCCCTGGCGACGAAGTTTTAGTACTGCTGCCGACAAACGCTAACAAGCTCCTAGTCCAGTGGAAGGGACCATACAAGGTAGTCTCGGTTGTCGGCGTCAACGACTACAAAGTCAAGATGGGTGTGAAAGAGAAGACATTGCACGCTAACCTTCTCAAGAGGTATATCCCCAGGACTACACCAGCGACGACGCAAGCAGCGGCGGCGGCAATGGGACCGGCATCTGTCGTGACCGAGATGTGTGGGATGAACGACGGTGATGGTGCTGGGACTGTGCTGGCAGAAGACGACGTGATGGACGAGAGTCAACCTGTGGAGTCGGCTGGCATGACAGTCGTCGAAGATTGCGATCTGGGAGGCGACAACGGTGGAACGACGGAGGACCTTGCCGACCTAGGAAGCTGGGACCAGAAGGAAGGCTACGAAGATGTCCAATATGGAACGCAACTGACGCCGGAACAACGTCAACAACTCGGCGACGTGGTGAAGGAGTATCAACGCATCTTCACCAATCTCCCCGGATGCTGCCAGTTAGGCGAACATCGCATCGACCTGACATCAGAGGTACCTGTTCGGCAACGACCATATCCGGTGCCCTATGCTATGCGCGACTCCTTGAAGGAGGAGCTCAGCACCATGGAAAGGTTGGGCATCATACGCAGGAGCTCATCAGCTTATGCTTCACCGGTTGTTGTCGTCAAGAAGAAGGATGGATCCAACCGAGTCTGCATCGACTACAGGAGGCTGAACAAGATCACTGTGTTCGACCCTCATCCGACAGCAGCCCCATCGGAGGTGTTCCAGAGTCTGTCGAGAGGAAGAGTATTCTCTCGGATCGACTTGAGCAAGGGATACTGGCAAGTGCGAGTCCGGGAACAAGACATTCCCAAGACAGCGTTCGTCACCATGGGCGAACACTAGGAGTTCACCCGGATGCCCTTCGGGATGATGAACTCAGGAGCTACACTGAACAGGATCGTGAAGCCATTGATCCAGGGACTGAACAATGTGACAGCGTATGTGGACGACCTGCTGATCCATACAGAGACATTCGACGAGCATGTGAAGGCTCTCAAGGAATTGCTGCAGAGGATGGACCAAGCTGGATTAACTGCAAGACCATCCAAGTGCCTGATTGGAACGTCTGAAGTGGACTTTGTTGGACACTCAGTGGGAAAGGGTATGATTGGCTTGTTAGAAGAAAATGTGTGTAAGGTGCGGGATGCACCCAGACCCACCACGAAAAAGGAAGTGAAAGCATTTTAGGACTGCTGGGATATTACCAAGAATTTGTACCTAACTTTGCAGCGATTGCAGCACCACTGTCTGATTTGCTTAGAAAGGGTCAACCCAATGTAGTTCAGTGGGAAGAAGTGCAGGAGAAAGCGTACACTTCTTTGAAGAATGCCATTGTTTCCAAACCCGTGTTATGTTTGCCAGATTTTTCAAAAGAATTTGTCTTAGCAACTGATGCATCAGATCGCGGGTTGGGTGCTGCTCTTATGCAGGAATATGAGGGAAAGTTGTATCCTGTGGCATATGCCAGTCGTAAGCTATTGCCTCGTGAGACGAAATATTCAGTCTCAGAGCGAGAATGCCTAGCCATCGTTTGGGCCGTAAAGAAGTTTACTTTGTATTTGTATGGTAAGGAGTTTGTGCTCCAGACTGACCATAGGTCATTAGAGTATTTGAATTCTGCCAGATTTGACAGCCCAAAGCTATTACGGTGGAGTCTATTTTTACAGTCATATAGATTCAGGATTAGGTATGTCAAGGGCAAGGAAAATGTCGGCGCCGACTTCCTGAGTAGAGTGTTTTGAATAGTACAAGTTCAGTGAGATGTATTGTAACCCAGAGTTTTGCCTATTAGATAAGTTTTTGGGTTGAATGTATTGTACTGTAGCGGTATATCTGAATGAGTATTGAATTATTGGCCGGCAGAGAGCCACTATGTATTAGTCATATTTTGATGTTTTCATTATTTGTTACCAATGGGACAATGTAATTCTTGAAGAATGTAACCCAAATGGGAACTGCGAGCAAGTAGTGATTTTGTATGTTGCATTTATGTAATTTACGAGTGGCCTAAGCTTAGGTGGTATTGGTATTGCTTCGTTTGATCTGATATGATGAAGTTAGACCCTGATCAGTGGTCGATATGTGTTGGTATTTTTGCCATTGTATCTATGAGTTTATGCTTTTATGCATTTGGTATTTAAGACAACCATCGTTGTGTACAACGTTATGTGCTATGTTTCGTGCACGAAGCATTGTGTATTGGATGGCCATCGTTTCACCATTGTATGATTTTTAATAGTATCATTGACCATCGTTTCACCATAGTTATGGTAGTGTATTGGTTATAATAGTAGGTCTACTGTTGACCATGGTTTTGTAATGGTACTGCAATGATATTGTAATGAGATTGTATTAGTGTTATAAGGATAATGTATTAGTGTTATAAGGATACTATGATTGTTGTATAGTACTTAGGATATTGGGAAGGCACCTAGTACAGTATTAGCAATGTCTATTGTAAGATTGGAGATGATAAGTATTTTATGATAGTGTAGACGCTTTGTGGTATAGATAGTTGAAGAATGTTCAACTTAAATTGGGGAGTTGTGTAGCGTCCCACTAGTAGGACGATCGATATTTTCTCACCCCCCGCTTGGCGAGTCTCACTCGGCGACCTTCCTCCCCCCTCTCGCCAGCAAGGCCGGTATTTTTCTTTGGTGTGGTTAGTTTGTTTCACTGTAGAATGTCTAGAAAATCTAGAAGGTACGGCAGTGTCCGAGATTACGCTAGGTCGACCTTGAGTGATGTAATTCTGTGACGTGTCTGTGTACGATTGGGTGGCTGGTATGTGTCCCGAACGATCT
>OZ007583.1:44015089-44027589 GCA_963931925.1 Onchidella celtica
CTTTCTCTCTCTCTCTTTCTCTCTCTCTCTTTCTCTCTTTCTCTCTCTCTCTCTTTCTCACTCTCTCTCTCTTTCTCTCTCTCTCTCTCTCTCTCTCTCTCTTTCTCTCTCTCTCTCTCTCCCTCACCCACCGTCTCATCCCCGGGGAATAAGCAGTTTTGAGAAAATTATGGGAATTAGAGTTTTTTTTTCCTTACTTGGAAAGTGTGCCAGAAAGTGTGCAGATAAGATTAATAATAAAAGTAAGAATCGCTTCTCGTCCACAGAGGGTTTAAGTTTAAGAGCACATACGGCAGTTTCCACAGTATAACTATTCAGAACTTCCCTGTTTTTTAATATTCAGTCAAATTTTTCACTGGATCAAACCTGAACATGTAATATATGGTTGGATTCGTCTTTCTGAAACAAACTCAGTTGTGGCAATTTTAGGGCCAGCCAAGTCCCTGGTCACGCAATGAAACCGAATTTTTCATGATTATTCCCCTTTGCTGAGGGTTGAAATTTCAAAGTGGTAATTTGTTGGATTAAAGTGTCTAGATTGACATAAAAAAATAACTAAATGCAGCTAGATAAACTGTATACCTTTCGCATCATTACATAAATAGATATCACAACTCAATAAAATCGAAACAGACATACGAGGCGACATGGTAAAGAATCTTAGTGAAATGTGGCACACACAGTCATCTAGTTAAAATGCCTTGTTGAGGCGAATTGCGGAGGGCGAAAACGATCTTTTGTATCTTTCTCTGTTTGTTGTCATGCGGATAATTCTGTTTGCTCTTACGTGATCTTAGAAATTTGATGAAACAGGGGGTGGTGGCTGTCATTTAAGATGTGTATGAATTTCTTTTACACAAGCATTTTCATTAAATTTCTAATGGGTTTCCATGCTTGTAACTATGGGCTGAACAAGAAGCATCTCACGGAGCAGCGTTGCCGGTGAAGATTTTTAAAAAATCCCAAGAATCCCGTAAAAAAGATCATAATTATTAAGATCAGGTAAAAAATCCCAAGATTTTTGTCGAACCCAAAAACTACATTCACAATTTCATTATACATCGAATCTAAACCAAGCAATGTAGTAACCAGCTTGCAGATCATGCAAAAGATCACCTCAAATGGGCTATCGCAAATCCTTGGCCCGTTTGGGTTTACTTAAATTTCGTATTGTGAGTGGAAGGGCAATTTTGTGTTGTTTTTTTTCCTCAAAGAAATAATAGCAAAATACACAATAGCCCAGAAAATGTCAAGATCCTTTAAAAAATGCCAAGATCCCAAGGTAACCCTCAAGATCCCAAGATCTTGGGAACAATCCCAAGGACTGGCAACGCTGTCCCAGAGGTAGGACAACAACCCACTTCTGACGCACATGTATGAAATCTGAAATTTCGAAAAATGTGGGATAGGCCACTTATCACTAAAACCAGCTACATTAATGACTCCGTATTGTTGGATGTTAGAGCTTTTTTTAAAACAGATAGTCCATTATTGTTTAAACATTCGTTTACAGTTGGGTACGGCTGTGCCCATATAGGAAGTCACCAGAGCTGGATTTAGGCTAGATGAGGACCTCTTAAAACTAAATATAGCTTGGATATTATGCCATACTGGAAGGTAATACAAATTAATGCGTATACCAAAATGGGGACCTGCGGTTCGCCATAAATAAGTGAAAGAATGTTGTTACGTCCCCCAAGTTTTATTTCCGCTAGGGGCATGTATGTTAAAGCGTTTTGTGACTCCAGAGCTAGAGAGCTCCTCCCGAAATACTCCTAACAACAGCCTTAATTAATTATTCTTTGAAATTTTCTTTTTGTTTCCCTTCTGTTTTTGTGGTTGATAGGGTATGGGACAGCGTTAGCACAGAGAGCGAAAGAGAGAGAGAGAGAGAGAAAGAGAGAGAAAGAGAGAGAGAGAGAGAGAGAGAGAGAGAGAGAGAGAGAGAGAGAGAGAGAGAGAGAGAGAGAGAGAGAATGGATAGACAAAATCTCTTCTGACCGTTATTCTATGTTTAAGATGTACTTTGTACTGGTGAATTGAATGTCAGTTGAAGAGTGGCTTAAATCTCTTTGTTGAGCTGGCATTTTGGCGGGATGAAACGCTAAATAAATGTCATGGATTAATATTGTTATTATAGTTATTTATTTATTTATTCATTTATTTATTTAGCTTTTAAAACTCACTTTTAGATTTTAACGGAGAATCATCTCAACTTGTGTCCTCTTCGCCTTAAGCAGCCATAATTTTCAGTTCAGTGTACTAAACACACAGCACACATTTTCTCTCCCTGACCGCACGAGGGAAAACCAGCTTAAAAATTAAGTTAGTGTTGTCCAACTGAATGAATTCTAATGTTCTACCAATTGACCCATTAACGGGACGGGAGCGACCAATTAACGATGTGAAAGGAAAAAAAAAAGAACCCATTTTAAGTGGAGACAACTCTGGTCATAATATAATTACTGGCCCTTGTTGGGTGAAGAGAGGCTATTAGCACAGACAGCTCAAGAGGAGGAACGCTGCTGAACCAATCCAGTTGTACCCATGGTGAAATCCAATTTTGTTAATCTCATTGGTGCGCAGAACAGTGCGACACGTGATTACTCCAGTGCCATGCGTTCGGTACCGAAAAGAACTGAACGGGTTTACAGAGAGAGGGCTAGCTATGCTCAGAGAGTGTAGATGTATAGAGAGATCTCACTTCCGACAAATTGCGAAACTAGGTCGCTGCGGTAAGCAAGAAACTGAAGAAATGAAAGAGACCGCCTTCACCAAAGATAGTGTGCATATCTGTTTACTGTGGTTTGTTCATATTTTTTAGGCTGATTGAAACCATTTAAAACCGTTTGTAAGCTCTTGCGCCCCGTGGAAATGCACAAACGGGTATTGTTTACTGCAGCGATCTACTTTCCGCTCCAAGTTAACAGTGGTTCTGGAAGCCTCCCGTGTCTCGCAGTGCAAATCCACCAGTAGTGAAATCTCTCTATATATCTATACTCTCTGCTATGCTCAAGTGTTTTTTGGTGTATGTATGCGTAATTATTAGTGTGAATACATTTTCTGTTATTATTATATTTGAAATGTAAGTTTTTTTTTGTGTTTTTCTTTTGCCTGAGAAAGTTTTTATTTTCAGGTTATGATAACATTTTCAATAGTTTTAACACTGCAAAATGAAAAAAACAACACAGCAGAAACAAAAAGGTCTATTATTTGAATTCTTTACAGAAGTTTTAAGTTTGCTAAGTCACTGATGAATGCAGCTTCGCCTTTTTTATTTCACAGGTTGGGAGAAGGCATTAGGAGATAAAGGGGATGCCCTGAGGAGAGGGAGAGAGATAGACAGAAAGTGAGAGAGAGGGGGAGGGAGATAAAGAGAAAGAGAGAGGAAGAGAGAACGAGAGATGGAAAGAGACGGAGAGAGAGAGAAATATATATATATATGTAGAGAGAGAGAGAGAGAGAGAGAGAGAGATAGGGGGAGAGAGAGAGAGAGAGAGAGAGAGAGAGAGAGAGAGAGAGAGAGAGAGAGAGAGAGGGAGAGAAAAACGCACTTGGGGCAAACACTTGATGTGAAGCAGATATAGATGTATTTACTTCATATTTATTATATATAATTCATTCAACCGTTCTAGGCGAGCATAATGTCAGTTTTAATTGCATGAAATAAACATACTTTGAAGAATATTTAGTGATTTGCCTTGTATTATTCTAATTTCTGTAAATGAGGGGCCTACGAAACTTGAAGTGCCTCGACCAGGTCTAAATCTGGCTCTGAGTACTGCAGTGATTTTTAATAGTTTTTCTTGCTTTTGGAATGTGAGCCGACGGTACAAAGTGGTGATATCCACAGAGCTAGACAATAGACAAAAGAGGCTACTCCGCTGCACTAAAAGATGGAAGCAATTCGCCTGGCCACCTAGCGCTGCGCCACTGCAGACAAAAAGGAGGGCAACGACTATTAATTTTAAACAGCCCAAACTAATACTGGACACAGATTTGTCACGTCACACAATGGGATCATCCAGTCTGTTTAATTTATTAGTCTGTGGCCCAAACTAATACTGTACACAGATTTGTCACGTCACACAATGGGATCATCCAGTCTGTTTAATTTATTAGTCTGTGGCCCAAACTAATACTGTACACAGATTTGTCACGTCACACAATGGGATCATCCAGTCTGTTTAATTTATTAGTCTGTGGCCCAAACTAATACTGTACACAGATTTGTCACGTCGCAGCCCAAGACGAGTGTCGAAGAAAACTATATCGTTGTGTACGACAAATTCACTACCGGCATACAAAATTTATGTCAGTTCGCTGTCGGCGTTCAAGAGGTTAAACATGCCTGGGTGGTTTCTGTCGAAATCGGGGTTTTGGTTGATTTTATTGGCTCGGTATCTCCTCTGTGTTTGTATAGAATATATATATATATACGTATTTTGCGCACGCGTGTGTGTGTGGTTGTGTGTTTTGGTAATGGATCAAAATTAATACTTTAATTAGTTAATGTTGAGAACTATTTCTTCATTTGAGAAATTCAGAACAGAGCTAAAATCAGTCCTGTGTTAGAAATAGCTACGAGTACTACCTGACTGATGATGTTTTGTACAGCACGAACGTATTATTTGTTGTAAGAGAGAAAGAGAGAGGAAGAGAGAGAGAGAGAGTGAGAAAGAAAGGAAGAGAAAGAGAATATGGGAGAGAGAGAGGGACGGGAAAGAGAAAGAGAGAGAGAGAAAGAGAGAGAGAAGAGGGAGAGAGAGAAGGGGGGAGAGAGAAAGAGAGAGGGAGAGAGAGAGAGAGAGTGAAAGAAAGAGCGAAAGATATGAGAGACTTGTTACTAGTTCATTGCAAAACGCTTTAGGTTCACTTTATGGAGATAGGCGCGGTATATTTTTAATGTACTCCATTAACATAAATATTATAAATCATTTATGGCCGATTTAAATAGATGCATCATATTTTTGTGTTAGTCTTTGAGGTCCTAACTCTACATCATATTTTGCTGCAGGAATTTGTAGCCAGTCAGCGACTGTACTTTTAAATGTTACTTAAGATAATTATACCGGAGCATTTTACAAATTTCAAAGAAAGAAGAACAGTCCGATATCAGTATAAGTGTAAGATGTGTTTATTTATGAAAAGAGACATCGAACACAGGCGTGTTCGGTTTTATCATCCGTTGCTGTCCACCAGTTTGTTGTGGACACAGGTCAACCCTGGCCTATACAGATGGAGGTGCTGCCTCGTCTTCTACTGGTGCTGGCGGTGCTGGTGCTGCTGTACCACATGGTTGGGGCACGGCGTAGGGGTAGTTGCAGTAGCCTTTATCAGAGTCCCATACAGTTTCTGAAACAATCAGTTACGACAACGGTAGAAATGATCATTATTATAGATATGAACTAAGTAATGTTCTGCTGCTCACAGTTACTGACAAAGCTATGCAATAGAAAAAGGGTTCACTGTTTCATGAAAGGCTGTTGTTACTTGTACAAACGGTCCCCAAATATTTTGCGCTAGGGGCGCGTATGTATACGTACCTATCCCTAACCCCGTCCTTATCCTCAATCCTAAATCTTATCGATTCCCTAACCCTGCCCCTTATCCGTTCAACCAAAATACACGTGGAAAACAAAAAGAAAATCTGAAAGAATAATTAATTACGGCTGTTGCTAGGAGTATCTCCGGAGGAGCTCTCGAACTCTGGAGTCACACATGGCTTTTAAAAAAACGTACCCCGAGGGCAAAAAAACTTGGGAGCCGTACGTACAAATAATAATTATCTTCATGACAGATCTGGTTCCCTCTCCCCCTCAGAAGCCGTTAACATTTAACGTCAAATTTCTCAGTTGTGCAAAAAGCGGAGTTGGAATAAACAAGAAGTAAAGTCGCGAATTGTATTGGTTTAAAGGGCGAAGGACGTATTGAAAATTTGCTTACCCCCCGAAGAGAAAGTTTTATATTCACATATTGTCACATCAAATCAACTACTGGCATTACCATGAACTGTTTTAGTGTCTTCACATAACTGCAGATAACTTTTTTTCTTCTTTTCAAAATATCATCATATTACAAAGGAAGTAAAGTCCCCGATGTAATCATGAAAGGCTTTCTAACCGCCGAACCCTAAATACTACAAAATATCATATTACCCATAGAAAGACGTAAAAGTGTACGTGGGTATATATCAAAAGGTCTTGAAGTTTGCTATATTTTTAATACTTTCGTTGATTTTGAGCCACAACTGAGTTGAACAGAAGAAAATGTTCGACGTTTTTAGCAGAAAAAAAAAGATGCATTTTCTTGGAGTAAAATTAAAAAGTATGACAGGAAATTTCGTTCTGCACCTCAATTTACACATTGGTGATTTGAACTCAACTTTAAAAATCACATCTGTGTATTCCCTGAGCCAGCGGGCTAATTACTTCTATGAATTCCTTGAAGAAAGTTTATTGAAATTTAATTATAAAAAAAAAAATGCGTCAAGCTGCAAAGAATGCAGTAAAAAAAAAAAAAAGAATAAAAGTGAATTACTTACCCGCTGCGCAGTACTGTCTGCTTTTTTCAAGGTATTGACCACCGATGCACCAGTAAAAGGTTTGACAAGGGATCGGGTCCCCGTGTATCCCATCATCCCTGCCATTACACTCCGCTTCCTTTCCACAGCCTGTGTTAGCTAAGAGTTCGCTGGAAGGTGTAAAGTTGTGGTATGTTTCATTGTAGGGGCAATTTTCATCATGGGGGCAGACAGACAGACAAACAGGCAGACAGACAGACAGATAGGAAAAGAGACAGACACGCAGACAGACAGATAGGAAAAGAGACAGACAGGCAGACAGACAGACAGACAGACAGATAGGCCGGCCGATATACAGACAAACAGGCAGATAGACAGACTGGCAGACAAGCAGACAGACTCATAGGCAGACAGACAGACAGACAGATGAGGAGGTGGCAGACAGACCGACAGGCGAACTGACAGACAGATGGGCAGACGGGTGGACAGGCAGACAATCAAAAAGACAGATGAACAGACTGATGGACAGATGGATTAATCAGTGAATCCTTGAAGGACAAGTGGATAGATAGATGACGTGTGAGTGGGTTGGCAGGTAGATAAATCAACACACAGGTAAGTGAAGATGTACAGACACACAGACACCAAGAGAAACAGACAGACAGGCAGACAGACATATATACATAGAGAGACAGGACCATCGGACAGTGGAATATTTCATACCCATATACTGGCCTTTGGGGCCAAGTGAGTTTAATAGAGGCAACAAAATCGTCACTTAACACCGTAGTCTCTGATTCTGACCACTTCTCAGGAGAAGCCAGAAAAAAAAAGGGAGAGGGTGGGGGGCGGGGGGGGGGGGGGGCTGTTCAGGTTTAGCACTACTCGTTTAACTACGATGACTTTTTAAAAGTTTGACATTCGATTATTTTTCTGATTTGGCGTCTATAACCAAGATCATTCGATGTGGTTGAACATAATATATCAAAAAATTTATTTTTTGAATTTTGAGTTAGCACAGTCTTAGTGGTTTTGTCCACAGCATCCGCTTCGCTCCGTTTTTTGATGTTGTTGTTTTTTTTAAAATGGAAAATGAGATATGAAAAAGTAAAGCATTCTTTGCCTCTGTAAATTTGTCCACAGCATCCGCTTCGCTCCGCCATTTTTACGGACAGTGACGTAAAACACTCTTTGCCTCTGTATACTTGTCCACAGCGTCCGTTCATCTCCGCTGCTCATCGCTATAGAGGCAAAGAGTGTTTTATGTTTTGATACGTCATTTTTCCGCTAAAATAGCGGAGCGGGGCGGATGCTGCGGACGAGAGATCGCTTAGGGAAAGGTGGCGAAATTACACGTACTCTTGGCAAGACATGGTGTCTCTTTCGAACACTGTTCCGTTAGGACAGGTTTCCGTAATTTCTATTTCGTCCAAGCAATAGCTGAAGGAGTAGCATCCAAATTGGTGGGGCTCCGAGCTGGTGTCATTGATTCCGGCACATCTAGCCCCAGCTTGAGCTTGGACTGTTGGAGATAAACGTCAATACTTTATTATCATTTTTAAAAAAAATGAATGAGGTTAAAATATAGGTTCAAACGGGGTTGGGGGAAGGGGAGGGGGGGGGGGTTGCATGTCGCACGACCCCGCGTTCGGCGTAAACGAAATAGTAAAACATAATTAGCGAGAGTGACAGAGAGCTAAAGAGAGATAGAGAGATGGGGGGAGGCGGGAGGGGGAGGAATGAGAAAGGGGGAGATAAATATAGACAGACAGAGAGAGGGAGAGAGAGACATACAGACAGACAACCAGATAGACAGACAGACAGAGGGAGGCAGAGAGGACAGTGAGAGAGACGGACAGATAATTAGAGAGAGAAAGAGATAGAGAGAGATCGGGGGGGGGGGGAGGAATGAGAAAGGGGGCGATAAATATAGACAGACAGAGAGAGGGAGAGAGAAAGACATACAGACAGACAGACAGAGGGAGGCAGAGAGGACAGTAAGAGAGACGGACAGATAATTAGAGAGAGAGAGAGAGCGCAAAGGGGGAAGGGGAGGGGGGCTAAGAGAAACATATATTCACCAAGAAGATATAGGACAATAATATGCTTGTTGTCTGCCAGCAATATTTTCTCCCTGTTTGCGGATCAACCAGGCGTCTGAACCACAGACTAATGAAATACCCAGACTGGATGATCCTATTGTGTGATGTCACAAAACAGCGAAAGGTCATGAACCATCCGCCATTCTAGGTTTACGGTAGCGACCGACGCTTCAGCATAGCTACAATTTTGAATGATACCATTCTGACGCGCCTACTAAACGCGGAAGTTTGGTTCCGCACCAAGAAATTAATACATGTACAACCAATCTTGACAAATAAAAAGAAATTTCTACTGCAGATAGAACTAGAATCGGAATTTTCTGAGCGGCGGCCATGTTGGTTATACAGTCGCCGCTCGGGAAATTCCGTAAAAAACGAGACAGCCCGAAGCTCGTGTTTCCAGTCTGGTTAATTTATTAGTCTGTGGTCTGAACGGCGAATCAGCAGTGGCGTGGCAAAGGTGGGACCTCAGGGGCGGTTGCCCTGGGGGCGCAACATCTCAGAACTAGCACTGTTTCAATTCGACGAAATGTTGACGATTTTTTTATAGCTCACTTCAGGGAAACATCCTATATTTCGTACGCGAGCTGAGTGACGAATTCAGTCGCACATGGGCGGCCGACTGTAGCCTTTGTGAACTAAACAATACACGGTTAAAAAGCCTGTCATTGGCGGAAGCGGCCTTTGCGATAACCAACGCTAGCAATAAGTAAAGCTGCTGTTTGGAGGGGGGGGGGGGGTCATAGTCGTACAAGAAAGCCTAAAGCTGGGTACTCATGTATATGGAAACGGAAACGGCAACCGAAACGTCAAAAACCCTTCAAGTTGTGAAATAGAAAGAATGTGTCCGCACGCCGTTTCCGTACACATGGAAACACTCTTTTCTTTTCACTACATGATGGATTTTTTGCCGTTTCCGTTTCTGTACACATGAGAACCCAGCTTAATAGAGAAAATAAGTCATTGCCACTGGGTCATATATCACGAAGGTTCCAGAAAGAGCCTTCACATCCAACATCACCGCCGTGCACATGTCCGCCCGTGAGCATTCATAGAGGAAAGGAAGGAAATGGAAATCACGACCATAGTTCTTATTTGTCCTATCTCCGACTTCTGAAAAATTGGAGACCTTTTAGTATGTAGAAGAGATATAACGAATGCACACTTTGACACTTGTTTAAACTGCGTTGTGGCACTTATCAAGCTGTTTCACAGTTCCGATTTATTCCAACTCCTTATCATAATACTAAAGACGCAAACGTTTAACGTGGAATTTCTCGGTTGTGCAAAAAGTGCAGTTGGAACAAACCAGAATTCAGGTCGCGGAATGTAAGGGAGGTGGGGGTGAGGGGGAAGCACACGAAAATAAGAATAGAGAGGAAGAAGAAAAAACAAAACACCGCACATCAACACTTTCACGGACGGGGAGAGGTGGCATGACTGCAAGACAACACAAACTGATCTATTTGTAAAAAGTGTAATTTATTTTCAAATATAACCCTGGATGTAGCTTTTTTTTTTTTTTTCCAACTATTTTTTAATGAGCACATACGTTTCTGAATGTCAAGACAAAAGTATTCAGATCCCAAGTAACGAACAAATAATGAATGATTATGTTATTTATTGATTTTTCTATTTTTTAAAATGTATTTATTTGTTTATTTATTGCTGTTGTTGTTATTAAGATTATGATTAGTATTACTATTATTATATTGTGATTGGCCGACGTTACATTTTTTTCCACAAGGCTAAAAAAAAAAAAAAAAATGATGAAAGTGCCAGTACTACAACATGGTTATAGAAAAGTGCTGAAACAGTACATTTTTTTGTCGTCCAGTTTGTAGCGACTTGTGGTGTGTCTCCAAATAGACCAGAAGTCGACGGATAGCCATGAGAAAGTTGTTGGCATAGTTATGTCCGCCTCAGAACTGTTTTATATATTCTGTTTTGATTCTGTATATTTCCTATTGAAATCTTTTATTGTTCAATTGTTTTATCTGTTCCACCTTTTTTTCTTGATAAAGGCGAAAGTCAAAATATCGGCCATTTTCTGTCTTCTCTTTTAGTTTGCATTGTATCGTTTGGGTACACATTATTTCTTATGCAGGGCTTTGCTACATACAACTTTTTCTTTTTGCCCAATTTTGACATTGCTGCGACCTCACAGTTTTTCTGTGGCTTTTATAATATTTCGTCAATTTTATGTTTATACCCAAGTTCTACAGAACTGAGAAGAAAAAAAACATAACATGACACAACAAAGCGTATTCTGACATTCCTACAAACATCGTGAAGGTATCTTAGCCCTGGTAGTACATTTCAAAGCGTGAAAGAGTTGATCTAACAATTATTTGTAGAGTTTAATTACAAAACTTGATCAGCGATTTTCTCAAACGCGTGACCGGACGTTCACACCAGAGATTCGCTTTTGTGTGTTCGTTTTCTGAACGTATAACAACGAACGAGTGTGTGCTAACACTCGCGTCTGTTCGTGAGAGTACCGCCTGTCAACATAGGAGTGCTAGACTGATCATTAATTCTCTACATGCATTTGTGTCGCGCCGCACTAATGCTGAGGCTTGATTTTACCTGCCCTTTGCACACCGTGTATTATCGCGCCAGAACAACACACAGGAGTTCACATGGCACATTTTTAGAACGGTGGTAAAAAAAAAAGATTTCACAAACGAACGTTAACCTTTGGAAACGATCAATATATACGAGAGTTAGACGAAAACATAAATTGTCGAGATATAAAGATCTACCTCGTCCGTTGATGAGTGGTACGGAAGTTAACGAAAACGGATCTCTAGGGTTAAAAGGAGGATAGAACAAACGGTACTAGTGACACCAAATAGCTAACACTACATTAAGATGGCTGGCGTTATTTAGTTTCGTTTGTTTCCCTGTTACTGACACCACTATTCTTTTCAGTTTTCAATTTGCAGCCCAAGGCAGCCGATTGTTCGTTTTATGTTAGCTAGACTGTGTGTTCCGAGTAGGCTGGTCAGTTCAAAATGCCGTGATGTTATGAAGAGATCGTATTCACCCACAGATGTCCAGGTGCATCTAGAAATCTGGGCCATTTGCTTCAGTCGTGTACAATAATTCGAATGTCGCCGGCCATGACTGTTTTTGTTCCTTGAGGTATAGCGTACGAAATGTATCTTCTTTTTCAAAATTGCTGACTTAAAAAAAAACCCGTTTAGAATCAATTAACTTGGGCCTGTTCTTACCTGTAACGAAGGCGGCGAAGCCGATGATGCAAGCAAAGTAAAAGTTGTTCATCTTTATGAGTTATAGCTGCAGTTGGTCCCCAAGAGAAATCTTCTGTACTTCACTAACCCCCACTGCTGGATGTGATGTCGATATGGTTGTGGCAGGTCTGTTTTATACCCTTCGTGAACCATCGGGGGGGGGGGGGGGGTCTGTTAACATCTTCTACGGTCTGTCATATCCTGCTCGTGCATAAACAATCACAGTCAATTTTGTTGTAGGATAAAAATAGTGAACGATTTGGTTCACTGGACTGAATATAGACATGAATGCTCGCAGATACCAGCAAACTTTAGCATTGCACTTATTAACCGAGATAGAAGGACACGTGCCAGTTTTTGTTCAAATCAAGATGTATTTTTTACCAGTATTTAAAGATAAAATAAAAGCGTGCCCAGATGTCGAGGTACGCAAACAATGACCACGCGTATGGGTTTTGTCAGAAATCGAGGTAATTATTGAACCTCACACTTGATTCAAGCTTGATGATGCGACATATGTTTTAGTGGATCGTTTTTCGTCTATGACAGATTTATCTCACCTGGTGTGGTGGCGATAGTGTTTTTTATTGTTGTACCAATTAGGTCTGTCCTCTATAA
>OZ007583.1:44032589-44150089 GCA_963931925.1 Onchidella celtica
TATACAGATGAGGTGAGTGCCATTCATTCATACCAAGAAAACTGTGCGTAAATATTTAGATAATTTTTTACGAACACATGAGCCCATGAAAAATGCTTGGTGCGCACTATTGTGCACTGTGTACTACTGTAATACTATCCTATCTATCTATTGATCGCCGATTTTATGTGGATGACCCAAAGTGTCTCGACATTAATGTCTTTGTGCTGATTCCTTTCGGTCTGGAATGGTGAGCTTTGTTTTTTACCATTCGAAGAATGGGGCAGTTACTAGTTATTGTAATTGAGCATGGCACCTATGAAAAGTCCAGAGTGGATCTATTGGGAGAGGAGCAAGGGGAACTAGCTGTTTCCTGCCTATTTAGGAAAACATACAGTAAAGCACACCTACACGAAGAATACATCGGCATTTCATTTACTTGTAGGTCAAGCATTCCAGGGAATTTTCCACCCAGCACCCCTACGCCAATCCGACGTATTTTTGTAGGATATCCTGTAGAGTAGGTAAGATTACCGTAGGGATGGGGTCCCTACATCAAACAGACGTCGGTCCTGTAAACAGCGGATCTACGAGGGAAGGATACCATTATGATTGCTTTGCGCAAACACCCTATACAGAGGATTACCTTAGGGTTGCTGGTTGGAGTGATGAAACTTCGACTACGCAGTAGTTCGACAATCGAACCCTTCACATTTCAGGTCATTCTCCACAAATTACACTGGAGAGGAGAAAGAAAAATTTTGAAACTATTTCAAGCTAATATTTATTTTGCTTCTTGCCAGTGCAGATTTTTTTTTTTACATTTTGGTGCATAAAGAAATCGGCAGATACTCTCTCTCTCTCTCCCTCCCCCCCCCCCCCCCCCACACACACAAGTTCAGTAAGCGCATGGTTATGTCCATGATGCCGCACCACGAGGTCGGCTTCCGTCTTGACCTTCTCTGCTCGGAGTGGGCGATGGAGTAGCGAGCCTTTGTCACTACGTTTTGCTTTGAGCTCGGTCTAGGCCGTTCGTCTGTCACTTGTCTTTGCTGACTCGCCGACTGATTCGGATGATTTTGATTCATATAGCCTCCTGTCGTTGACTGACTCGAATAGCGATTCGCTTCTGTCGCCACTGGCTCGCCGACGACACGTTCTATAGCCTACAATATCGTGATTCAAATCAAATGCACTAAATTTAGACCAATAATAATTCCACACGTTTGGTGATGACGCAGTACACTATCTTCCCTACCTATTTCGAAAACGAAAATGATCTGCGGAAACGACGTGCGGAAATAAAATTTTGTGTTTCCATGTGTACGAAACGGAAACGACCAAAATAAAGGAAAATATCACTTTTGTTTCTCTAGTCATGGGATTCGTTCTTTGCAGTCTGCCTTTTTCTCTCTCTCTCTGCCACCATGGCATCTGTTTCGTCCAGAGCCGAATGCACTTTCTTGTTTTGGGAGGAGGCATTGGTTTTAATATCACTCCTCCATCACAGATACATGTACATCAAAAGAAAATGAAAACGTCGTCGAGAGCGACGGTGGTGGGTCCACGATTATTTCTCCATTCTTTCTTCCAGCTCTCCGCTCAAACTGACATGTTGCAGCGAAAAATGTGTGAGAAATTGAGGAAGAGTACTGAAATCAATTCTAAATGATTGCTTCCACCTTTTGTTCCATCGGATAGTCCGATTTCAAAGAAGGAGACGAATAATGTACTTAAAGACAAACAGAAAGCTTTATAGGCGATCTTTTTTGCCATCCAGTATTCGAAGCAGTAATGTTTCCTAATTTGGTACATAATATTCTGTTGTGAGTTTGCCAGATCGATTGTTCTGACAGTGTGTGGGAGTAATGTTCTTCATGTGAGCAATGTGTGTGTGTGCAGTATGCGTTAGGGACCTATGTGCCTTTGATATTATAATTATTCAATGTAGTTCTACTACTGGTGGTGTGACAACAAAATTCCTAACAATAGGGTAATAAAATGATATCTTATCTTATCCTAATTGTTTGTCACAATGAGCATATAATAATAATGGGGACAACGTGGTCTAGAGGCAAGGTGCTCGCCTCTCATGCCAAGGGTTCGGGGTTCTAAACCCGGGCAGTGCAGGCATGTTGGAAAGTGGATTTTTCTCATATTTTCAAGTCCCTGGTCCTGTTGAGGGGTAGGATCGAGTAGTTCTTGGAAATTGGATTTTTCTCATATTTTCAAGTCCCTGGTCCTATTGGGGGGTAGGATCGAGTACCTAGTCTTCTCGGATAAGGACGAAAAAATTCGGAGGGCCCGTGTGCACGTTGCGCACGTTAAAGATACCTTGGCAGTTGGAAATCGTAAAGAGCAGGCCGAAAGGCCGCTGCCCGGGCAAAATTGAAATTAATAGATTAAAAATTTATCCATATCATCCCCCCCGCCCCCCCCCCCCCCCAGAACAAGAAATAATAAAAACAAGTAAAGTGAGGTGTAAATGCCAAGGGCAGCGAACCTCCTAAAATAAAGACCTCAAATCATTATATAACACATCGACTATCTCACGTATTTCCATATTCTCAACTCAGGAATGCTGGAATAGAGATCCAAAGACAAGACTTGCTCTACGAGCCGTAAAGGGGAAAGGGGATGGGAGGGTGTCAGCGAATGAAAAGTGTACATAGAGGCGGGGGAGATGTCGGGCGGGAAAGCAAGGGGATTGCGCAGTTTTTAATTATGATAATGATTGTATTTTAAAAGGATGAAGAGGAAAAGGGCAAATTAAGAGGTTGGATTTTATAAAACTCAATTAAATAATAGCTCTGGTTTCTTAAACAACAGTCAAATACATAATATCTAGATCTAGTCCATACAAAATGCTACCAAGTTTTAGAACATCAAGGCCTTGTCATGCCTTGTCATGGACATTCACCATTCTAATGGCAGCTCGTACGGGGAAGGGGGGGGGGGGCTGGTCAAGATTGTAAAAGGTGTACATGTTTACGGGGTGAATGTGAGGGAAGTGAGAAATGGATAAAATCAATCCTACATAGACCTACATTTAGCCCAATATAAATACATTACAGGGTTGATGTTAAAACGGCCGTCTGTGAGGTGACCCACTGATGATGATGATTACTACATGCATTAAGATATCAGTTTAGCTGGTAATCATTGTGCTCACGTAGCAGCAGTTTCTTTACAGCTTTAGGAAACGGGAAACACGTCAGTACAAACGTGTAGTCAAAGGATGAAGCACAAACTCAACAGTCATATAATTCTCCCCATAACCTTTGCTGTACTTTCCCAAATATATTGATGTAAATGGGAACCCTAGTGATCTGGCCTCCTCACGTCAAAAAGTGTCTTGTTTTGTCTAACAAGCTCAATGAGCTTCTCCATATCACTGTGCGTTATATCCCACGGTCTTGGCATCTTTGCAATACGAAGGTTTCAGCAACACTGTTTGACCCACAGAGGCAGGCTTCAGTTCATACCAAAAAGGGCGGGGGAAAAAAGGCGGGAATGACGTAAGTTCCGGCCTGTGGCTGTGCGGCAACGGCTAAAAATCGTTACCCAGTGCGAAAAATTTTTTTTAGTCGTTTCCGCACGTCGTAGTCGTTTCCGTTTCCGCACACATGAGAACACCCTCTCTGTTTTACTACTTGATGGATTTTTTTAGTCGTTTCCGCACGACGTAGTCGTTTCCGTTTCCGTACACATGAGAACACCCCTTTAGAAAGTGCAGTTTGGTGGGGCGCGTTTACATGTACTCGCGAAGTGGCTGACGAGCCCTGACCTTAGTCGGCGATATGTCTTTGTTACGTTTTCACATTTCGATACGAGGCGCCGATCAGAGGGAACTGGTAACGATGAGCAATCCGTTTGAACTTGTTCGGCAGTGGCTTCCCCCCTAGAAAAAAAAACATACCGTTTCGTCCAGTCTTTGGTGCATAATAAGAATTTCCTTGACGAGATGAGAATTTTCTGAGTTGCGGTGAAATTAATTAAATAAATAAGTAAATAAATAAACGGCTTGGAAGGGGGGGGGGGGGGGAGAGAAACAAACAACCTAGCATGGTACATTCGTTTTTTTTTTTTTTTACCCCACTGTCATCTCGCGACAAGTCAGACTGCAACTAGCAATTTTCTTTCACTTATGGCGAGTAGAGTGTATCCATACACACAAAAAAAGGGCTCTTCCTTGTGCATTCTGGTGAAACTAATTGTGTTAATAAGTAATAGAAAATGCACTGTAGCATTTAAGACTCCAATACAAGAGGGTACTATGAACTGGGCATTGTAATACAATAAATACAGTATTATTAATCCGACGGTAGATTGAGCGTGTCTGAAAATTCTGCCTACCGTATAGCGTATCCATGTAAGCTTATTTCTTCAATTTCGCTATCAAGTAGTGTTTTCTCCCTTTGACACTTACGATTCGGTTTCTCGAAAATTTGTGTATTGAAATAATTATCATGTAGTCTCAGAGTCAAGATGATTGCAGAATTAATCCTGCCAGTTACACACTGCACAAAAGTATCACAGTATCGAGCTGGCGTCTTACACCATTATATTAGATTCATCTCCCGATAGGTCCCAAAATGGTTACAGGCTCAAATTCATCATAACTAAACCAACTCGAGCATGCCAGCGGGCAGTACAAGAAAATTCAGCAATGAATGGATGAAAATCATGGAATAAATTCTGTTCGC
Source organism: Onchidella celtica (assembly GCA_963931925.1). Taxonomy (NCBI): domain Eukaryota; kingdom Metazoa; phylum Mollusca; class Gastropoda; order Systellommatophora; family Onchidiidae; genus Onchidella; species Onchidella celtica. The sequence goes on from OZ007583.1 coordinate 44,037,275, forward strand.
TGACTTTGATAAGCTTTGGATACCTGTTGTTGTTCTATGAAGCTTAATTTGGCCTCATTTACAAAAAGGGGAGTGGGGGGGGGTGGGGGAGGGGGGTGGGAAAGATTTCTGCGATTTGTGGCGTTTTATGAGAACTTGGCATTTATGGTAGTCTTTCGTCTTTTTCTTGTTCTGGGAGGACTGCCATAGTATGTAACGTATGTTTTAGTATTTGTCTGGACATTGAAACTTTTCTAGACAAATAAATGTAAATTTAATGGGGGAAACGGGCAAATTCGCGACAGTTTTTTAAATTTTTATGACAGCAGTTTAATTTGAGAAAAAAAAATGTTTCTAATGAATATCACTTATGTAAAATTCACACCCCAGGTGCAGTTTTTTTTGTGTTTTTTTTTAATGTAAATGGAATGTAAGGTGATATTCTAGACCTATGTCACTTTATGCACTATGCACTGCAAATTAAAATAATAACAAGAATGAGATATAATAATAAATGATTTAAATGTGCGTCTGGACTAAATTGCACACACAATCAGGTTGCTGGGGATTTGAAATCACAATCCAAAAAAAAAAAAAAAAAAGTGCTGTGCAACTTACGATAGACCCAGCTATTTTTAAGATTATGCCTTAACGACCATACCAGTAGATCTACAGTATGTAGGGTTATTGCTTGGTATTGTTTTAAAGTCAAGAACCGAATTAATATGCAAGTGCAATTGAGGCGTTTTGTTGTTGTATAGCACTGGTATGCGCGAGAAAGACCGAGAACGCACGCCCACAATTAAGGACCATTTCATCGTCTGTCAATCATACGCAATCGGCGGCCAGAGCTATGCGCTTTCAAAACCTTTAAACGGCCATATCTCGAAACCGCCATTATCCAATGCATGAGATATGAACATTATAGGAGACGCAAAATCGTATGCTGAAACCTTCAAGACAACTGTAAAATATGGAAACGTGCAGTTTTCGATGAAATTCCTTGAAAAATGAATGTAGTTTACGACAGACAAATAAAATTGTTAAACAATGGCATTACGTCGCCGTGTTTTTTTCATTTGCCTCTACTATCGAGTGCATGGAGGAGATGGTCAAGAGGCAAGGGGCTCGCCTCTCATGCCGAAGGTACCGGGTTCAATCCCCGGTCGGCGCAGGCATGTAGTATTTTCATGGGGGGGGGGGGATTCCCGGAATTCCCGCCCGAAATTCCCGCCCCTGATCTAAGTACCCTGATGGTAAGTAGAATCGAGCACCTAGTCTGCTCGGATAAGGACGCAAAATTCAGAGGACCCTTGTGCACTTTACGCGTGTTAAAGATACCTTTGCCAGTTGGAAATCCAGAAGAACAGGCCTAATAAGGCTGCTGTCGGGGCAAGATTAAAAACCACATACACAAAAAAAACAAAAACAAAACAACCCCAAAAAACCAACAAAAACGAATCCCAACCACAAAAAAAAAAACAACACACAGAAATAAGAACAAGTAAAGTAAAAACAAGAAAAATGAGCTGTAAATGCCAGAGGCGGAGAATCTCCTGTAGGAGAGGCGGAGAATCTCCTGTAGGAGAGGCGGAGAATCTCCTGTAGGAGAGGCGGAGAGTCTCCTGTAGGAGAGGCGGAGAGTCTCCTGTAGGAGAGGCGGAGAGTCTCCTGTAGGAGAGGCGGAGAGTCTCCTGTAGGAGAGGCGGAGAATCTCCTGTAGGAGAGGCGGAGAGTCTCCTGTAGGAGAGGCGGAGAGTCTCCTGTAGGAGAGGCGGAGAGTCTCCTGTAGGAGAGGCGGAGAATCTCCTGTAGGAGAGGCGGAGAGTCTCCTGTAGGAGAGGCGGAGAGTCTCCTGTAGGAGAGGCGGAGAGTCTCCTGTAGGAGAGGCGGAGAGTCTCCTGTAGGAGAGGCGGAGAGTCTCCTGTAGGAGAGGCGGAGAGTCTCCTGTAGGAGAGGCGGAGAGTCTCCTGTAGGAGAGGCGGAGAGTCTCCTGTAGGAGAGGCGGAGAGTCTCCTGTAGGAGAGGCGGAGAGTCTCCTGTAGGAGAGGCGGAGAGTCTCCTGTAGGAGAGGCGGAGAGTCTCCTGTAGGAGAGGCGGAGAGTCTCCTGTAGGAGAGGCGGAGAGTCTCCTGTAGGAGAGGCGGAGAGTCTCCTGTAGGAGAGGCGGAGAGTCTCCTGTAGGAGAGGCGGAGAGTCTCCTGTAGGAGAGGCGGAGAGTCTCCTGTAGGAGAGGCGGAGAGTCTCCTGTAGGAGAGGCGGAGAGTCTCCTGTAGGAGAGGCGGAGAGTCTCCTGTAGGAGAGGCGGAGAGTCTCCTGTAGGAGAGGCGGAGAGTCTCCTGTAGGAGAGGCGGAGAGTCTCCTGTAGGAGAGGCCTCAACACTGGAGAACTGTTTCTTGCAAACCTTCTTTCGTTTCAAGTATAATTATTGTAAGTAATAGAAATTGCAAAACGGACGCCTAGAACTCTGAGACAAGTACAGAAACTGAGAAACACGCAGTTTTTACTACAATTCATTCAAAAAAACAACAAATGTAGTTTGTGATGGATGAATAATATTATAGAGATAAGATAAGATATAACTTTATTATCCTGTTTCCAGGAAATTTGTTGTCACAGCATCAGTAACAGTACAACAGCAAATACAATATCTAAGACCTACAGGTCTTTAACGCATACCGCACACACGCACATTGCTCACACAACATTACCAACAAGTAAGAACATTGCTCACACACACACAAACACACACACTGTAAGAACAATCCATTAGGAAAAACTAACAACGGCATATTACATTAGGAAACGCTGCTACTTCGAATTGCGGATGGCAAAAAAGATCGTCTATAGCGCTCTCTGTTTGTTTTTAAATACAGTATTCGTCCACTTCGTTGGGATCGGACTATCTGATGGAACAGTGGGTGGGAGCAATCATTTAGAACTGATTTTAATTTGTGTTTGCACGAATGTACAAATAACTCATCAAAGTTCACGTATTCACTGTTAGTTAGATGGGAAGCTTTTTTGTTATGGGGATAATAATTATAGTAATACACCCGGTGGCGACAATTTTCTTAGTCGAGCGAAAACTTTTACATGCCGTTTTATAACATAATATTCTTGGTTTGTTTTTCTTAAAAATGTTACATTATCCAGCGTGTGACCCTTTCCCTGATATGTGCGGAACTGTTCCGGACTGTCTAATCCCACAAAACTGCCATGTGCCCGGAATTGAAGCGGCTCCAGTTGGATTGCATTTTCTTGAGCGATCGTAAGGAGACAATTCGTGAATTATGGTTGTTGTATATTTCCTAGTTAGTTCCCCTACTTACTTGCGTCATTTGCGTGTATTTTGAAAGCGTGGGATTTATGGTGCATAATTTTTGAGATTTGCTTGTTTTGTCTCCTTTTGTACATGGCATATGGGTGGAAATCTGTGTGGGGGACAAGGCGTTAATGGAGTCAAAGAGTTTGCAAGATTCTCCAGGGTTGGCTAGTAATAAATACTGTTTTCTGAGCGTGCGGTGGTGGCCATTTCGTTTCATGTATTTAATTTCGATGTGTGTTTTAAACAGTCCAGTCTTTTGATAACTATTGTCTATCTAGTTCTGTGTGTGACAGACGCCATGGTTTATGCAGGAACAGTAATTTGATAGAATTACCGCGCCCAGCTTGCATCCCTACATCAGTCAGACAGAAAATTTGTATTGGAATTCATCTGGGTTGATAAGATTACCTCTAGGGGTGGATTTCTTCCATCACACTGGCGTCGGAGTAATGTTGTAACCAGCGTATCTACGTAGGAATGTCATTCTTATATGCAAATTTGACTTCAGTCCTAGCCTTGAATTTCCATAGGGTCTTTGACTGGGTTATAATAATATGGCACAGGAAGATCTTAGACGACAGGCTGGTTCTTAGTTTGACCACTGAAATATCTTGTCCAGAAATGATTTTGTTTTCTAGTTTTGTTTTTGTAGTTTGTATATTTCTTTAATCCTATTTGGGAAATTCGCCATAGTGTCATTGCAGCAGAGCAGACATCTTGTCTGGAGCAGACACCTCGTCGCCACTGTGCAATGCCGATCAGCTGGTGTTTTTTTTTGGGGGGGGGGGGGGGGAGGGAGATGAAGGGGCGGTAGGGATAAATTTTATTCAATTTGGCCCCTGGTAGTTATTCTGTGGTTCGGCCTGCTTTTTTCGATTTCCAACTTTACTGTCAGGAATCTTTAACGTGCGCAACGTGCACACGGGCCCTGCGAGTTTGCCGTTTCCATTTTTTATTTTTTTTTGCGCACGTTAAAGATACCTTGGCAATTGGAAATCGAGAAGAGCAGGCCGAACAAGGCGCCGCCCGGACAAAATTCTAAATCCCTGCCACAACAAGAAAAAAACAACAACAAGAAAAGGGAGGTAAATGCTGCCAAGAGAAGCGAACCTCCTCAAAACGGAGACTTAAACACACACCGAAGCACTCTTTAAGCTAAAAGTAGAACAGTACACATCTGTGTCAGTTTGAGAGAGATTTATTCGTGAGAAGAGTCACCTAGCATTCATTATGTGTTTGGTTTTATCATCCGTGGCTGTCCGAAAGGTCTAGTGGACGTTGGTCAGTCCTGCGCTCTTAAGCTGTACCACATGGTGAAGGCACAGCGAAGGCGTGGTTGCAGAAGTTGTTAGCAGAATCCCACACAAGCGCTGAAATATGAAAGAAGAGAAATCATCAATGAAATGAAATAGCTAGATTCTGACGATGATAATAATAATAATAATAATAATAATACACAACATTTATATAGCGCTTCATCCCCATTAACAACCAGGCTCAAAGCGCTTCACAACATTTAAATCATATACATCACGCACGCAATACACAGGCATACTCAGAAAAAAATATCTGGACATTCAGCTTGTAGAGAGATAACTCTTCAGCTGGCGTTTAAAAGTCATCAAATTTTCAGTCTCTGTCAAAGACACGGGCAGAGAATTCCTAATCCGAGGCCCTTGAAAAGAAAAACGATTTGTTTCACCCATGCGCTTAAGGGACATCTTAAGGCCAGTGATTTATTTTATGTGACACTTTTGAGTCACAGTTCTCACTGGGTGCTGGGTACCTCCTGTACCTCTTCAACCCGAGGCTGTAGCTTCAAGCAAAAAAGGGCCAAAATTGCACCACAATGAATTACTCCCTCCACTAAAGGTAGAATGCGCATGACGTCACAGAGTTTTTGTTTTGTACTTCCGCCAAACAAGATGGCCGGTGGATCAGCTGATGAGTGTAACTTCGAGATATGTCTAAGCGGTTAAAATGCCTGCTGGTTGCATTGCAGTTGACTATTGTGACAGGGGTGGAAAGGATGTATCCAAACTGGTCCGATTCCCTACTATCCGTGTAAACAAGAGAAAGTAAGTGAAAGAATTGACCGAACGTCTCCCATGTGCGTATATACACGTGTCATTGTTTACAGTAGTGAACTCGCAGCCGATTGGTTCGCGACGCCTTAAGTGGGTCCGGACAGACAAGATGGTGGATATGCGCATTCTACCTATTTTCTTAAATAATAAGAAAAATCCATCTACTGCATCAAGATACAAAAAATACACCAAAGAAGCAAATGCTATACTTACTGGATGGGCAGTACTGTCTGCTGTTGGCAAGGTAAGAGCCACCAATGCACCAGTGAAAGGTTTGACAGTTGGGGACCGTGTCACCGTATAACCCGTCAGGGTTGCCAGCACAGTTAGGGGTGGTTCCACAGGCACTGTTGGCTACTGGATAGGGGCTGGAGAGAGGGGGGTGGGGGATGGTGTAGAGTTGTTTTATGTTTCTTTGGAGGAACAGTTTTATCATTAGGGCAGAAAGATAGACAGACATACATACAGGCAAGCAGGCAGACAAACAGATATACAGACAGATGGCATGGGCAGACAGATAGACAGACAGACATACAGGCATGCAGGCAGACAAACAGACATACATGCAGATAGATAGACTGACATACATACAGGCAAGCAGGCAGACAAACAGACATACAGACAGATGGCATGCGCAGACAGATAGACAGACAGACATACAGGCATGCAGGCAGACAAACAGACATACATGCAGATAGATAGACTGACATACATACAGGCAAGCAGGCAGACAAACAGATATACAGACAGATGGGATGTGCAGACAGATAGACAGGCAGACATACAGGCATGCAGGCAGACAAACAGACATACAGACAGATGGCATGCGCAGACAGATAGACAGACAGACATACAGGCATGCAGGCAGACAAACAGATATACAGACAGATGGCATGCGCAGACAGATAGACAGACAGACATACTCGCAGACAGAGAAACAGAAGCACATAATAAAATTACAGATAAAAGGATGAGCAGACAGACAGACATATAGGCAGACAGGCAGACAGACATACTCGCAGAAGAGGCACATAATAAAATTAAAGATAAAAGGATGAGCAGACAGACAGACAGCAGACAGATGGGCAGACAGACGGACAGATAGGCGGACGGGCAGACAGAGAGACAGACAAACAAACAGGCGCGCCGACTGACGGACATGGATTAATCAGTGGATCCTTGAAGGATGGACGGACGGAAGGATTAATGTGAGTGGGTTGATAAACTGACAGACAGATAATGTGGAAAATGGCAGACACATAGACACTCTGAGATACAGACAGACAGATAAACAGGCAGACTGACAGACAGACAGCTAGGCAGACACGTAGACAGATAGACGGGCAGGCAGACAGACAGACAGACAAAGAGACAGGACCATCGGACGGCGGAATATCCCATACCGATGTACGGGCGTTGGGGCCAAGTGAATTAAAAGGAAACACAGAGGTCTACGTACTCCTGGCATGAGGCGCTGTCCCTTTCGTAGACAGTTCCATTAACACAGTTCTCAGTAATTTCAGTTCCGTTAAAGCAATATCTGAAAAAGTAACAGCCAAACTGGTGAGGATTCTGACGGTTGTCAGGTTGGCCACTACATGCGCCTTGGGCTTGGACTGTTGAAGATAAACGACAATAATTATGATTATTAAAAAAACTAGATGAAGTTCCCGGCATTATCCGTGATAAAACTGAACCCACCGTTCTCTCTTTCCCTCTCTTTTTGGTCTAGAAAGCTTCCCATATTCTACAGTTTACTTCAGATTTCGTGCGCATCTAGGCAATACGCACTCATTTCTGGTAGGGAAATTGCCCGCACTGAACTGAACGCGTATTAATACAACCTTTCCGGTGCGGTGGAGTTACCACAGGGAGCCAAAACAAAGATCATTGTATTTTACATATTGTTACTTTTTATTTAAAAATACCTGAAACTTGAATCAACACAATCGGTCCATATGTAAGCGATTGGGCTGGATTAGTTGACACTTAAGAAAATTAATTTTATAATTTTTTAAACGGTCATTTTGGCTGTAGCGCCGAGCAAAAAAAAAAGGGGTCAAAATTGCACCGCAATGAATTACTCCCGCCACTACTTTTTTTTGGATAATAAGATGAGGTTAAATGTAGAGGGTCGGGTTTGGGGGTGAGATTTGCATATCGCAAAACACGGCGTTAGCATGAAACGAAAGAGTAAAACTTAACGAGCTTGAGAGACAGAGAGATAGAGAGAAGAGATGGGAGAAGGGAGAGAGAGAGAGAGAGAGAGAGAGAAAGAAAGAAAGACAGACTGGAGAGATGCAGACATGCAGAGAAGGGGGACAGACATAGAGAGGGAAAGAGGCAGACAGAGAGTGAGAGAGAAAGAGAGAGAGGGAGAGAGAGAGAGAGAAAGAGAGAAAGAAAGACAGACAGAGAGATACAGACAGTAGAGAAGGGAGACAGACAGATAGAGCGAGAGAAAGAAAGAAAGACAGAAATACATACAGAGAAGGGAGACAGAGAGAGAGAGAGAGGAAGAGAAAGAGGGAGAGAAAGAGAGAGGGCGAGAGAAAGAGAGAAAGAGACAGAGAGAAAGGCTTTAAAGAAAAAGATATTAGATAAAACAATGGAAAAAGAGGATCATAAATCATTAATTTTATATTTTCTCGCTTACAGCCATATCATTACGTCTACACTTAGTTTGGCCAATAGTTTCATTATTGGAGATGTTAAAGAAGAGACCTAACGGTTATGCTTCCAAACTACTTAGCAAAATTTTAATATACTATTGTCTGCAGTGTACTTTTAGATGAGTATAATTTATTTTGTTGGTTCTTGGAATATCATCAAATTGTGCCTAAGCAACAGTGTTGGATTTTTTTTTTACTACTGATTCAGTCGGGGCGAGAGTTATGCCATAAAACACTTTCAGGAAAACGAAAGTTTCTAGTGCAAGTTTACTGAACCAGCAAACATCAGATAGTCAGAGGACTTTCTCAAGAAAAGAGAAAAAGAAGCACCGGTGTTCCATAAAAATAGTTTGACTGGAACTCCTTCAGTCGCAGTTATTTTCCTTCTTCATGAGGTGCACGGCATTGCCCGGGATAAACCTGTCACTCCCACTACCTTTCCCCTTTCTTTATTTTCATTCGTTTCCTTGTTACTGGCACCATTATTCTTTTCAGTTTTCAATTTGCAGCGCAAGGAAGCCGATTGTTCAATTTATGTTAACTGTATTTCCGAGTGGGCTGGTCAGTTCAAAGTGCCGTGATGTTACGAAGAGATCGTATTCAGCCATAGCTTCAAGGTGCATATTATAATTATCAGGGTCATTTTACTTTAGTCGCGTACAATAATTCGAATTTCGCCGGCCACGACTTTGTCTGTTTCTTAGAAAAGTATGGAATACGAAATGTGTCTTGTTTTTCAAAATTGCTGACCTATTAAAAAACGAATTTTTTTTTTTTTTTACGTGTAGAATCAATGAATTTAGGGCCTGGTCTTACCTGTGACGAAGGCGGCGAAGCCGATGATGCAAGCAAGGTAAAATTTGTTCATCTTGTCAGTTATAGCTGACAAAACAGGAAATCTGTGTTTCAGATGGTGATCAGGCAGAAGTCTCTCTCAGCGCTGGATGTGATGAAGTTCTGGTTGTGCCGGTTCTTTTTTATACCTTTCGTGAACCAGCCGGGGGTGTTTTTCAGTATCTTCTATTGTCTATTGTTTCCTGCCCGTGCGTAAAAGTCTACGGGCAATTTCGCTGTCACATAAAAATAATGAACGATTTGGTTCACTGGACTGAACATAGACATGAAAGCAGAGAGATAGCAGCAAGATGTAGAATTGCCCTTATTAACAGAGATGGAATTCCACATACTTAGTATTTATTAAAAGTAATATCATTTTGGATAAAAAGGTACCCCGCTAAGGGGATAGGCAAGTAATATCTGTGTGTTTGGGCGTTGTCAGAAATGGAGGTAATATTGAACCTCACCCTAGATTCAAGCTCGGTGATGCGCGGTGAGTATTGGTGGATCAGTTTTGTTTATTACAGATTTATCTCACCTGAGGTAGTCGGGGTGGAATGGTATGGTGGTGGTGGTGGTGGTGGGGGTGGGAATGGTAGTGTTTTCTTTCCCAAGTAGTCCTTTCCTCTGTAATCGAACACCCCTTAATTTGTAATTGATGATACACCTTTCTGATATTTTTCTTTGAGGACAGGGGAATAGGTTCAAAGCCCCACTGATGTATATCTCGAGTGCTCATTTCGTGTGATTTGGGGCTTTCATATAAAATACGCCTGGTGGACAGCAAGGTAAACATTTTGCTGGACCTTTCATGGAACCCGCACACGAGTATTTCCACAGCTGCCGATGACATCTCTATTTTACCATTATTTCCCTTGAGGGAGTTGTGTTTTTTGTTCTATTAATTAAAAAAAAAAATTACAATATGAACTAAATCTTCATCTGATTCTGTACTACTAAAATGTATTTAGAATAAAGAATACTTTTATTATTTAACTTTTTGTGCTCTCCTGTAAAAATCAGTTCCTATGAACTTTCACAATTTCATGAAAAGGTCAGCAATTTTGTGGTGTTAACATCGCATGACGACAGGCCAAAGTGAAACGTGTCAGAGTATTTAAACAAAAAAAATATGGTTTAGTATGTTACATAGTCTTTGTTTTCCTTCTGCTTTTCGTTTGACAGAATTGTTTCTTATGTACCGAGTGCAGGAAGGAGAAGTTCGCCACTGCAAAGCGTCTTTGGTCTTACATAAGTAACAGAAATTGCAAAAACGGACGCCGTGAACGAGACAAGTAAAAACCTGAAAAACATGCAGTTTTCACTTAAATTCCTTAAAAGATAATGTAGTTTTGCGATAGACGAATAACATTGTGGGAATGTCGTCATATTTTCGGAGTCGAGCAATAACTTTTCCATACTTTATAACATAACGCTCCTAATTTTTTCTTCTCTGGAGTTCAAGAGTTTGCAGGAATCTTTAAGGTTGGCTAGTAACAAATTTAATACTATTACCTGAGCGTGTGGCCTCTTTGCAATTCTTAACATTTTCAACAGCCATTGCTTTCACATTGTATCTCGGTATGTCTAGACCGTGCAAAGGCTAATGGTTTGCTATTTTCTCTTCATTTCTGTATGTGACTGAGACCTTAGTTTATGCACCAACGCTGATTGCACGTGTTTTGAGATGTGCGACAGAGCTCTATAGTTTTAGTTTACAGAAGTTACAGGCCTTTTTCCTTGCGCTTCTCACGTGATCACAGGAGAGAAGCGCCAAAGATGAGCCTGGATTGGGGCGTCCAGTGGAAAGACCATCAAACCTCCTAGGCATTCCGGCCTCCATTCTGCGGTGATGGAACAATATAATATGTTGCCGACATCGACAAGTCGGTGAGATGGGAAAGGAAACGCCTTTGGATGATTTGGGGTCGGATATTATAGAATGGTGTTATATTGATGGTATCACTACGGCAAGATAATACCCGAGACACAGAATACGGAGACGGACCATTCCTTCTTTCTCTATATGTCCACAGCTTGTGCGGGTATAAACACTGTGAGTACTGTTCACAGAGCTCTGTGGTACTAGTCTTTTTCGTTCAGTTATGCAGGGGGTGTGGTACGAATTGTTGAATTGTTGACATGGATGGTACGCGCACAAGCCGGCGGACGGAAAATGATGAATTGGTCCGTCTCGATATCTTGTGTCTCGGATAATACAATAGAACTACCATTATCCTATAATGAATCTGAGGATGGGCCTAAACCTTCCTGACTACGTGACTAAAAATTAGGAAATTTTGTGTGCTGCCTTAATTTTTGACGATAAATTGCGTGGACAAAATCCATTTTGATTAAAATTCCGTCTTTAATACTATTTATTTACGATGTTTTGAGCCCCAAGAAAATAGCCACATTTTCGTCGAATACAACCGAAAAGTATGGTTGGAATTTAGTTCTTCGCCTCAGTTGGCACACTTTGTGGTCGAAAATTAATTTTATCACATCCGCGAATTCTGCAAGGAATTGCCGTGTAACAATGCGTTCTGTTAGTCTTTACACCGAATCCAGGTGTCGTTATTAATGTGACCTAGATCTAGATATACTAATAGAACGAATGAAGACGACCTTAATCAAGAAGGGTTTGAAAAGGTTCGGGATCAGTGGTCTAACTTGTACTTAAAATAACGTATATTTACATAATAATAATTCACAAATTCTCGACCTTTGAAAGCAAAAGGCTTTTTTATTAGGCTACCTACATTGACCACATTTTTTTGTAGGTTTCAAATACCGTGGTGAGCGCACCGAAGTTCGGATTGTTTGACTGCTTTTGTTTTTGATTATTTCTGAGTTAGCTCCGCGGCAGTGACCGCTCGCCACCGATCCCCTTTTTTTTTCTTTCACGAGCACATGACCCGTGATGTGAACACTTCCTGCCGTAAGTCACCGCTATCGGCTGATTTAAGCTATTCACCGTGTCCGTGGACAAAATTAGAACACAGGAATACCGTCTATGGAGTGTAAAAAGTGACGGGCGGGACAGTGGTTGGGGGGGGGGGGGCGATCGGGGCGTGGCTTTTAGTTTTAATCTTGTTTAAAATAATATTTTTAAAAAAAGACCTTTTCTCAAACTGGTTATAAAGTGACAAAGGCCGCGCGGAGAAGGCCGCATTTGAATATGCCAGGAGTAATTTCACTCGGAATTGAAGTTTTTACTTGATTATACTGTCTTACAATATCTAAGCTCTATGTGTGTACAAAATATTTTTCATGTCAAACAGCTAAATGAGTTAAATGCAAATGACTCCATTTCACCAATCCCTATTTTATTGCAGAATTGATTATATGCGTCATTGTTTTTCTATTCATCCTTCAGGTGCTGATTTTACATAGTTTGTTGCAGGAGTGCGTAACAAGTCAGTGAATGTGTAATTTTAAGGCAGGCGTCATACTCAAAAAGTTGCACGCTACATGTCATTCGCCACGCGTCATTACGGGCTTGCAGCCAGCGCCAAGCTTCGAGTGGCTGTTTCTTTCTCTCCGACTGCTTTCGGTCGTCTAAAGTAACGAATGGCGTGCTGCAAACGGCGAGCAACTTTCTCTGTCTGACGCCTGCCTACATGTTCACATGTACATCATACTAAGGTATTTATCGTTTCAAACGGAAAGACAACAGAACACATCAGTATCATTTTGAGAGAGGGAAAGCTTTATTTGTGAGAAGAATCACATACCACTAAGGTGTTTGATTGTATCTTTCCTTGCTGTCCAAACGTTCTTGTGGACGTAGGTCAGTCCTGGTCTATGGAGATGGTCCTGAGCCACATGGTGCAGGCACATTGTAGGGAAAGTTGCAGTAGTTGAAAACAGAATCCCACACAAGCGCTGACAAAATATGGAAGAAGAGAAACCATTACTACTTTTCGACATAACCAGATTTCTGATACAAACAGATTGATATTTTATGACCACTTTTCCCGAAGCGTATCTTTTACGCACGCATTTTCTTTCCCGCACGCTGAAGACTTGCAGAAGTCGCGCATAATTTTTATTTTTCATTTCTATGATGCAGTTTTATACGCGTCCCAGGAAAACCTCCACAATGAAATAGTTGGGTGTGTATTTTAAAACTGCGCACGTCTTCTGCACTTGCCGTTTCGGTCCGTAATACGTAGACATAAACGGACCAAAGCTACGGGCAATGGAACGAGGCCTTAAGACAGAAAAATAAATCACTGGCCTTGAGACGAAACTACATAAATGTAGTCACAACACTGCACATGGCCATTTTCTTTTTTCTTTTGGCCGAATATTCTACGAGCTTCCTGAAAGAATTATGGAACAGGGCGCGTTAAACATTTCACATGGCCCGAAGACCTGGAAATCACTGCCTCAGAGTTAAGAGATATACTAAACACTAAACTGTGGAAAAAAGAACAATAACAGGATAAAACATTTATTGTTCAAATGATGGCCTGCAATCACAGCAGTTTCTGTCTGCCGACCTGTGCTTTGTGTGTTCTTTGTATAGAAGAATTTTTATTGAACATGAGTAGAAAAATGATTGCAAAAAGCTTGCATTTGGCAGTATGTAGCGCGATGCAAATGTATTCATTAATTAATTAATTAATTAATTTATTATTATTATTATTGTTATTATTATTATTATTATTATTATTATTACTGCTTGCAACTGTCCCATTCTACTAGAGGTAAAGAAAAAGAGCATCGCTTGGAGATCACTATGTACTAATTTTAGTGGCCAGAGCATTATTTACTGGATTCTGATTGGCTAGTTGTCCCGAGCTGATGTACGAAAAAGGAAGAAGGGCTGCGCAAAGAACGATTTCATCCCAGGAAGCCAAATAAAGAAGACTGATAAGTTGTGTTCACTGCCCCTACAGAAGTTCTTCAAAAAATATAATATTGTTATTGGCTCAGGCGGTTCAGGCATTGATCTCTTCCGAATTCAAATCAACCGGCAGTGAGTGATGACATCATGAGTTCATGCGTTCGTGAAAAACTAGGATCGGAGGAATCAGCGACAAAAGACAAACTAAATAAAATGCTCCCCCACCATTTCAAGCCTTTAAATGTAAATAAGAACCTTTTGCAGGTCAAAAGGAATGCACTAACTTGTAAAATTGCATGCAAATCCGATCTGTATGAGCTGAGATTTTGTTACAATCGGGCCAGTTTATTTGTTTGAGAAGATAAGTTGTGTAACTATAAACTGTAACCAAAGAGCTGATTGGACACACTAGAGTCAGAACCTTCACGGTGCGCATGATTCTTTAATATTATGTGTGCTGAATTGAAAGCTAAACATGGCGGACGATTTCGGGCAAGCTGTGCGTGCTCATTTCCGTACGAAGGGAAAGGGGGGGGGGGGGAATGGCCAGCTTTGCTTTCCGTTGACTGTATGGCAGAAGGATGGTGCGAGAGTCAAACTTTCAGCGGCTAGTTCTGAAAGCTCGAATTCCCAAAGAAAATTCACCGAAAAATAAAAGCAAGCCACGTCCACACCCCTCCCCCCCCCCCCCCACTTCCCTAATAAAGATGATAATAGCAAACAATGTCAAGTAAAAAAACAACAACAACAACAAAAACGTTAATAACATTATTGCCATGGACTATAAAGTGCCTCGAAATTCGTGGCCAGCTAAATCTGCAATATCTTTAAAACGGTGGGATGGAAATAGTTGAAACTTTGCCTGAGGTACTTTTTCTATTTGTCTTGCCAGAAAATTAGATTTAAATGTGGATTTATGGAGGAATAAGTAAAATCCTTTCATAAAAGTATATATTTTATGACGGCAGACGGTCCTTTCAAATTCTAATGGCTTTACAATAGATGACGTCATGCACATGACCCCATATTTTTTTCTATAGACCCTTTCAACTTCCGGGTTACGGTTGTTTGCGGGGAGCCGCACGGCTTCGAAAAGCACCGTGTAGGGCAAAAACCTCAACTTGCCTTGATGATGGCTTCCGCCCTACAAGTGGGAAACGCCGCCATTTTGTTTGCAAATGACGTGATATGGAGGACGGTAAATTAAAAGGGTATATACATGTATGACTTCAATTCTCCGCGTAAAAGAAATGCAATTTTTGCACTTTATTGACACAACCCAATAAAATGTTGACATCTCTCAGCATAATTCCAAAGGTGGACGCCTGCAAAACTTGGTATTCTACATATCCCGTGTGTTCTTTACCACCCGGGAACCAGCAGAGAAACTGACAGCCTGGTTCAAACCTTCAAGAGGTCATTGACGATGTCAGGACTCGCACCAATCGACGCATTGCTGGCGCTTTGATCCAATAAAAACGCCATCACTTCGTCGCTCTAGTCTTAGCAATTTATCTCAACGGCTGCCAGAATCGGTGAGAATAGACGTTGCCTCCATGCTAAAGACTGCGTCATTTAGAATCCTATAGGTGCCGTCATATTGTTTCTAAGCTTCTATAGATGTGTACTTACCAGTGAAACGTAAAATCTGATCCTTTCACTCGCCTGTTGTTGCATTTTTAGACACAGCAAGTTTGGACCATATTGATAATAATAGAATTGAAATCGCGAAAAAAAAAAAGAAGGTGAAAATAGAATAGACGGTGTCACGGTCGCAGACAAATCAGTTCCAGGTCGCATCAGACATTTGCCGTAACAATTTGCCGGAAGCGATGCTCTACTGTGCACACGTCTGTGAGCAAACTTCTAACTTCAGTGTGTACTATAAGCTCTTTGGTTGCACTCCAAATAATGGCACACATGTTTCGTAAAATAACTTTGTCTGAAGTGGTTCGCTTATGTTGTTCATCAGGCTTGGTTGATTAAGTGGCTGATTACACGACTCATTAAACCAGTGGTCCTGCATTTACCCGAACTTGCCTGTACGCGGACAAGAAAAAAGTCTGTTTTCTGGCGTCACTACCATATCCATGTCAGCATTCTCGATTTAATGCTTGATGTAAAAAAGCATGTACTATTATCGTATTAATCTTCCATCTTCCCTCCCCCACGTCTCAACAGACTCTTGCCCCAAACAACCTGGCCGAAATTGGAACACTTTTGAGAGCCGAGTTCTCACTCTAGTGCGCACTATGAACGCTTTGACTATAACTAAGTATATAACTATAAATGTTTTTAGAAATGGAATACATTTCAAGCGAAATGCATGTAATTTTTTTTTGGTCTTTAAGTTTGCACTTGTGTGATTTCATGACAGTGTCAACAAAAATCCAGTTTTTGAAAAAAATTAAATACAGCCATCTACTGCATCAAGATACAAGGAATGCGCTAAAAAGAGAATGCTATACTTACTGGCTGGGCAGTACTGTCTGCTGTTGGCAAGATAAACACCATTAATGCACCAGTGAAAGGTTTGACAATTGGGGATTGTGTCACCGAATATTCCAGTCTTGCCAGTACAATCAGGGGTGGTTCCACAGGCACTGTTACATGTACTAGAATCTGCTGGGTCATAGATGCTGGAGAGAATAAAATTTGTCCATGTTACACTGGGCGTGAGCAGCTGGTTGGTACAGAAACAGACTGACAGATAGACACATACAGAGATAGACGAGGAGGTGTGCAGTAGAGACAGAGAGAGACAGACAGAAAGATAAGGACAGACAGACGCACAGATACAAAGACAGACAGACAGACATACTTATAGGTAGACAGACGTACACACCCACACACGGGCGATTAGTCAGATAGGGTGGTATGGTATGCTCACATTTTCGGGCGTTGCTTATATATAAAAATGGATTGAAAATGGAGCGATATAGTTATGCCAAAGCTTGTTCCTACGGAGGACTACTTGGGCCTTCAGCCCATACAACAAAAGGGTTCAGAATAATAAAAGAACGAATTTTAAAGAGTAAACAATTTGAGGGTGTAAACAATAAAAGCTATAAAATTTAACTGTCATAGTCAATTGGAGATCCATACAATTGAGCATCTTTATTTTTGTGTTGGAGATTGCCCCCTCTAAAAAGAAAGAGAAAAAAAGGAACAATAGTTGATTACATACTCTTTGCACGTCTTGCTGTCTCTCTCGAAGACTTCACCATGAACACAGTACTCAGTGATTTCAGTTCCATTGTCACAATAAGTGAAGTAGTTACAGCCAAAGAGGTGAGGGTTCCAGCGGTTGTCAGGTTTTCCAGGACATGGGTCCTGGGCTGTCAGTTGTAGAGATACGTAACAAGAATGTTTGAAAAAATCCTAAAAATATATTATAGTTTCGAAAACAACATAGTTATGTGATCCAGTTGGCCAAATGAGTAGTTTTATGGAATGTGGTCAAACCGAGTACTCATTTAGGCAAATCATTCACGAAAGACAAAAACATTTTATACACTCACCGTAGAAATACCGACGGCGGATAAGTTTTAACATTGTTCATCCTTAATTGACAAAAACACCTTTTTCCCCGTGCTCAGCTCTTGCGATTCGATAATCAGTTGGAGAGATTGAGTCACATGTCTCAAACACCAAAAACAAAGTTTGTTGAAATAAGCGACATAAAGCAAACTCGGAAAAATACTTCTCCATCATTTCAAGACTTCAGATCTCAGAAAAAACAACAACAAAAAAAACTTCTGTGGTGGAAAGGAAGGCACTTTCAATATTCCTCAAAGATCTTAGCAATATAATTGCGTATAGGTATGGCTTGTTGAAATCGCACTATAGTTCGTCCAGTGATATGCCGTTTGCATTTTCGCGAATATTTGTGTCATGCTTTAATCCAAAATGGCCAGATTTTGCGTAACTTCCTTCTTCAATTTGCCTGAACAGGAAATTATCCTTTGACACTCATAGAATAGGAAATAGAAACATTTTCTCCATGAAAATTTGACCGACTCCAACGTTTAAAGGTTATTTAGCGTACCAATAATGTCATCTGCTGACACGGAGATGTCGTCAAAGGAAACATGTTCGTTTTGGATCAATGAAATGGAGGGAGAAGTTATCCTGAATACGTTTTAACAAAAGAATTCCTCGTTATTTAGTGTTTAACCTGAGACTCAGAATGCAGAGACGGACCATTCCTTCTTTCACTGTATGTCCACAACTTGCGCGCGTATAAACATGGTGATTACTAGTCACAGAGTTCTGTGGCACTAGTCTTTTTCGTTCAATTATGAAGGTGTGTGGTGCGATTTGTTGCATTGTTGACATGGATGATACACGCACAAGTCGACGATTGGAATTTGACTAATTGACTTGTCTCGGTATCCTGTGTCCTGGGCTTAACCAATGCTAGTCAATAGTATGATATTCGTTGGTAGTTTCTTTTTCTTTTTCCGTATAATATTGGATTTTGTTGTGGTGGAATTTGTAAGAATATACTTCTTAATGTGCTCCCGAATAATACAGACAGTTTGTTTTAATTTTTTATTCATTAAAACATATAATTCAGCTTTTTGCACATCGTTCGAAAATGATATGGAATGGTCCAGAAGCCAGTTTTCCATTATTAGTCTCTGTTTCTATAGACCTGGTTAGGGTAATTCACAATTGCTGTTGTCCACTGGAAATGTGGTGTCTGGTCGGTTCAAAATAAAAGTTTGTCGGGTTTGCAAAGACGCGTGAAATTGTGAAATTCAAGGATGTCCCCAAAGTGTTATAGTTCCTGCTGTTCAGCCGTGTGCAATTGATATGGGTTATACTCCCAACAGTCGCGAGTAAAATGGCCGTTGCGTTTATCTGAAATATTTGGATTTGCTTCTAGGCAGACACGACGTGAAGAGGACATTTCAGTGAGCTCGGTAAAACCTCAGTTCTTTGCCTCACCTTGTTTTCTATGTTTTTAAAAATTATGCTTGTGAAAAGAAAATGCATTCGTCACTTTTTAGGAAAAGTGAACCGTTCTCGGTTTAGGCAAATTGAAACAGGAAGCTATGCAGTTTGGCCCTGGTTTTTCAAAGCAAGCCGGAGATATTAAAGAAAATGCAAAGCCGTATTGAACGCACTAAAATTGTTTTTGATAGCAAAGTTTACTGTTTGTTAAAGAAAATAAGATGTGACTATTCTTAAACTTACACGTAACGAATGCAGCGAAGCTGATGATGCCAGCAAGGCAAGCAAAGTACAGGATGTTCATCTTTGTCAGTTAAGCTGGAATTGGTCTCAAACAAGAAATTTTCTGTTCTTCAGATGGTGATCAAGTCGAAAGCTCGCTCGCCGCTGGATGTGATGTAGTTGTGGGCTTGTGGTGACTACGTTTTATACACATGGAAAACCAGGCCCAGTTGTTTTTCATAAATTTAATGAATGTTTTGCTTCATTGGCCTGGAAACTGACGGTTTTGAACATGAATACTTCAACGTATATGCAAATGTCAAAAGGTAAACCATATTAGTCGGGATAAAATCGCATATTATACTTTTTTCTTTCGTGTCGAGCAATAACATGTGGAAATTTAAAGCATACAACAATGAGCAGAGGTACAGATGAGTCTGATTGCTAAAACTCCACCCAAGTCCTGAAAGAAGTGCTGCGCCCTTGTCTGGGCATTGTCAGAAAGTAAGGTAATCACGATAATTAAGCCACGCCTGCTATTGGGTGTTGTTCCTGCGCAACATGCGTGGGCGAATCCTATTCGACTTTACTGAAAAGCTCATTGAGTCTATGTATGATATTGCTATTAATAGGGGTTATGAATTATGGCAATCGTCAGTTACAGGCTTGCTTGTTTACGTCAGCGAAGTTTGTTTTGCATTTCCGACATTGTTATAAAGATAAAAAATAATGATAAAGGAATACTTTTATATTGTGTCCCTCTCCATATACAGAGGATGCAGAGCGCTATACAATGAAATAGTAAAAACTCTCTCTTTGTCTCTCTCTTTCGCTCTCTGTTTTTCTGTATATTTTTTTGGTCGTAGTCACAAAGGTTACCGTAGTCAAAGTAACCCTGAGAAACAACATCTCTGTTGAAAGAGCGGCAGAGTTGGCCTACCATAAAAAAAAAAGAAAAAAAAAACAGAAATGTATCTCCCCTCGACGCTCAACGGCAACATAGGATGAACAATCAATCACAATCAATCACAATCAGTCACAAAGGTTTAGGTTCATCCTCAGCTCCACTATAGTATAATGGTACTTCCAGGGTATTATCTCGTTGATTTTGCTTGTCAAGGAGAAGTAAAATAAAATGTGTTTTTTCCGCAACAATAACTGCCAATTAATTACAAATCGCATAAAATCAGTGCGTGGGTGATACGCTCAAAACCAGTTTAGGATCATCTTGGAAGGGTTTACATCAAATCTAAACCAGAGCGTCCGAAATAATATAAAACAAAGTTTTAAAAAAATCAGGTCATGCTTAGTTGCCAAGAAATTCCTCTAAGCATGCTGCTCTCTCATTGGATATTTCCCGAAGCCCCAAAGCATGCCGCTCTCTCATTGGCTGTTTACCGAAGCTAAATTACTGTTTATGAAAGATGGCAGCCAGGCAACACAATATCGAATCTGTTGTAAATACAGCATGGAAGTAAAACATTCGAACTATTGTTAAGAGAAAAAGAAATAAAATGCTTGAAGAAAAGTATTGATTTGACACGGTGTTTGTGAGTAGTGGCAGCGAGGAGAAGGGAAGACTTTGAAGAGCAAGAAATGGTCGAAAAGTAGGAGACGTGACGACCGAAGTTGTAGATCTAGATATATATATCTAGAAGATCTATATCTACGTAGTTCGAAGAGGAGAGCGGTGATTTGATAGATGTTACAGGACTCGGGCTATCAGAGTTGATGATTGGGTTTGTTTGAGAAAAGGAGGTAAAAGCTGAGAAAGTCAGGCTGTAGGGCAACTGCTGCCCGTGTAAAAAACTCACAACAAAAACAACCACAACAAAACAAACAACAGCACAGCTGATAGCTGAATTTGCTAACAAAAAAACAAAACAAAACACGCTCGATGTAGATTTAGAACTAAATTAGAGCTGGATCTAATCTAGGTCTAGGCAAAATCGAGAAAGGAGTTGATTTATAATTTTTTTCCCCCACTTTTTAAGAAAATGAATGCTTTCCCATTTTGACTGCGCCTGTGGGAAAATGGGGTCATGGTTAAAGGAAACTATTGCAGATATGAACATTGGTTTGAGATGACACACTTTGAGCACATGTCGGCCTCGGAAGCGGTAGATCGAATAGATCTGGATGAAGATCTAATGATAACTCTGTTGTACTGCTGTTCTTTTATAATTACATTATTTCATGCTAAGGTTTTGACAGATAGCAAAACACTTAAACGGACTGAGGTATCTGACACTGCTATCATATACATAATGCGTATCACATTTTCTATTGACCCAGATGTATCGTTGGGTACCGGTATCAATTTGCCCCCGTGAGTGGACCCCTTAAACTATGCCAGCTGATACAACAGATGGTAGTCACGAAAAAAAAAATGATTGAGGTAAAGAATAAGATACTGTGGAATTGTATAGCGCCTTTCTCTTAAAAATTAGGGTGGTCAGCCTCGATTTTCTCGAGATCTATAATCTCTAGGATTGATGTGACATTTTGCCTAAGCTGATATCTCACTCCCAACCTTTCCAAATGATTTTTTTTAAAAATGTGTTAGACTGTTTCTTGAATTTGAGTTGCTTTTTGTTGCTTGCAATAAATCAGAAATAGACCGAATTAGTAAGAACTATTTCCACAGTGCCATACTGTACCAAACATTAAATCAGGGATATAGGATGTGTAGAGAGGTTTCACTATTGGTCGATTTGCATTGCAAGACACGGGAGGCCCCTCGAAACCACTGTTAGCATGGAGCAGAAAGTAGGTCGCTGCGGTAAACAATACCCGTTTGTACATTTACAAACGGTTTTAAATAGTTTCAGTCAGTCCAAAAATATGAACAAACCAACTAAACAGACAGGGACACTATCTTTGGCGAAGAAGGCCTCTTTCAATTCTTCAATTTCTTATTTACGGCAGCCATCTAGTTTCGCGATTTGGCGGAAGTGAGAGCTCTCTGTAAATACAATACTCTGATTGTATTGTATTCGACATATAAGTTTATTTTAATATGTGATGCTTTGTTCCATGAGTAGAACACATCGTCCTCCCGTTGAAGATGAACAAATTTTAGTCTCACAAATCGAAGTCTACCTAGTAAACTGTCGTAACTCGCTGTTTACATCTTTTTTCGGGAGATGCAAAGAAAAAGTAGGTAAGTTTTTTACCAGACTTAGTAGTTACGATATTTTATGAAAGGTTATTTACGCCTTGAAAGAATGTTTATAATTTTTTCTGCTGATCAAGGGAGTGTTCAATATTTTATATGTTTATCTGCATAACTGCAACAGATGTATTGTAAGAAACGGAATATTTCGAGTTAAAGAGGATTTTTTTTTCCTTTTCCGCTGCCCTTAAGATTCGGTCTCAAGTTTTGGTCGACAAAAACTCAATTGTTAAGATACAGCATTCTACCGCACCAGGATACAAAGAATGTACCAAACATGGGAATACCATACCTACTGGTTGGGCAGTACTGTCTGTTGTCGGGCAGGTAGTCATAATGAACGCATCAGTACCAACTGTGACAGTCCGGGTCACCGCAGATTCCGTCCTTCTGGTAGGTACAGTCAATGGTGGTGCCACAGGCTGTTTTAACAAGTTTTTTGCTGGAGGATATAAAGTTGTTTTCTGTTTCACTGGAGGGACATGTTCATGATTAGGACAGACAGACAGACAGATAGACAAACAGACAGACAGACAGACAGGCACCATAGGACAGACAGCCAGACACCACAGGGCAGGCAGACAGACAAAGTGAGGGTGGATGGATCGGTCAATGGAAATATAGATGGATGGATAGATGCGTGGGCAGGTAGTTAGGCGGATAAACGGACAGACTTAAAGGAGGATATGAGGGCTTAAGTCTTAGACAGACATACAGACAGACATTGAGCGATAGTTGAGGGCCTGGATACAAGCGCATAGATCGATGATAACCTAAGTAGTGGACAGACAGTAGAAGGGGACAAAGAGAAGACAGACAGAACAGACAGGCACATAGAGAGGTAGACGAGGACTTAGACAGAAGACAGACAGGCAGACAGGCACGCAGAAAGATATAGAAGAAGATTAAGATAGCAGACTGACAGACAGACGAATATACAGACTGACTGACAGACAAACATATCGGGACAAACAAACACATAGAAAAGCAGAGACACAGATCGAGATACACAAAGAGAAGCAAACAGACACACATGCACAGATAATTTATCAGACAGAGTGGGGAATAATCAAACTTTCCGAGATTATCTATGTCTGAAAAAAAAAAAAGCAAATGAACAGAAAAGAAACTAATATTCGTGTATTTTGTACGTTTTTAAACCGAACCAGCACCAAAGAGATAGATCTAACATTTGAAAGGCCGCTTAAGCCGAATTTCCGATAAAACGTTTGAATTTAAACTTATAACTCGTTTTCGAGCCTTTTTTATATTTCATTTTTATTATTGTTAAACATTTCATTTTGCAACATTTCATCAGCTTTACTAACAAGAATTTGATTAAATTTGAGATTAAAAAACAACAACAGCAACAACAAAAAACTTCACCGAGTTTTCTATCCTGTCTTCGTTGTCTTGAAAAGTTTTGTGCAAATTTGTGATGTCCATACTTGATAACGTAAAAATATTTTCTTGTTTTATTACAATAGTAGATGGCCGGTAAGGAATCCATCATTTTAACTTCCAGTTTACAGCGTTAAGAAAACTGTGCAATAAAACGTACCCCCCCCAAAAGAAATTAAAAAAATTCCAAGTGTAACATCCGTTACCATGGAACAACAACAACAACAACAACAACAACAACAACAACAACAACAACAACAACAACAACAACAACAACAACAACAACAACAACAACAACAACAACAACAACAACAACACCAGCGGTTCTTAACCTTTTCCAGACAATCAACCCCCCCCCCCCCCCCCCTTACTCCAAAATCCCTACTCAACAGCTGATCAAACCCAACAGACACATTTCACAAGAAGGGTATTATTTAGCTCCACCACCATATCTTCACCAAGTTTAAAATAGGAACATCTGCCATATATGTGAGTGCAGCCAAGTCTCCTCAAAACACAGAGCATAAATATTGCAGAACTGCGCACTCGCCTCTTTGCACTACGAGAAACGTATTAGCCCCAACCCACCGACATGAATATCAAACTCTATGGTGCTCTGCCAGAACTGCAGAAAACCGTAGATTTTCTTAAAAGAACAAAATCTGCAGATTTAGATTTGGTGAACGAAAGAAGAAGAAGCATTTAGGTATTATTTCTTACGCGAGGCTTTGCTACGTACAACTTTTTCTTTTTGCCAAATTTTGTCTTTGATTTTACAAGAAGACAGACTATGATATTAACAACCAAGCCAGTTAATTATTCACTATAAAGCAGAAAGCATTTTGTAGCTGGCGCACTGAAAAAAAAATTGTTAGATCTTTGCATGACACCCATCTACATGTGCTATTGATCAGGTCAATGCTTGGCCTGTATTAAATTTTACCCTGATTTGAGGTCTTTATTTTAGGAGGTTCGCTGCCCTTGGCATTTACACCTCACTTTACTTGTTTTATTATTTCTTGTTCTGGCGGGGGTGGGAGGGGGGGGGGCTGGAGATGATATGGATAAATTTTAATCTATTAATTTCAATTTTGCCCGGGCAGCGGCCTTTCGGCCTGCTCTTTACGATTTCCAACTGCCAAGGTATCTTTAACGTGCGCAACGTGCACACGGGCCCTCCGAATTTTTTCGTCCTTATCCGAGAAGACTAGGTACTCGATCCTACCCCCCAATAGGACCAGGGACTTGAAAATATGAGAAAAATCCAATTTCCAAGAACTACTCGATCCTACCCCCCAATAGGACCAGGGACCTGAAAATATGAGAAAAATCCACTTTTCAACATGCCTGCACTGCCCGGGTTTAGAACCCGGGACCCTTGGCATGAGAGGCGAGCACCTTGCCTCTAGACCACCCTCTCCCCCCAATTTTACCCCCCAAATCGTGCTCCATTTATATTCTTCCCCACTCCCCACCGCCCCCTTTTTTATTTTCGCCCCTTTGTCGCCCTGTTCTTCTTTTTCGCCCCCCTGGAAACCAAGATCGATCCTTGGGGGGGGGGGGGGGGAGGTATCACTCACACTGAGAACAACTGTGTCAGACTTTACCCCCTTTTAAAAAAAAGATAAAAATTTAGTACATACTCTTTGCACGTCAGGCTGCGTTTTTCGAAGACTTCACCATGTGCACACGCCTCAGTCACTTCTTTTCCATACTGGCAATAGCTGTTACGTAGTAGTAACAATCACTGGAGTGAGGGTTCCAGCGGCTGTCAGGTTTTCCTTTACAATAATTATGGGTCCTTCTTGTGTGGGACGGTGAAATGTAGAGAAACATCATGGGCAAGTTTGAAACGATTTAATCCTCTTTACACTTTCGAGAACAACATACCCATAATTCAATCTTAGTTCTTGTTTGTTCTACTCCTATTTTCTGAAAGACTCTAGATTTTTGAGTATACGAATGTCAGGACCCATTCAAAGAAAGGATTAGGTTGCAATATCATCTTGCTGAAATTAGAAGACACATGAGTTAGTAAAAGAGTTATTGAATTGTGACAACACTGATCAGTACTCACATTTCTTCCTCGCAGCAGTGAAGTTTTCTTCCTTGTCCTTCTCCGTAATTTAAGAGGCATGTAGACCTAAACCTAGTTACTCAGTCGGCACACAGATTATGTTGATCTAGGTAGAAAACAACACGCACAATCGGCACACAGATTATGTAGATCTAGGTAGAAAACAACATGCACAACCGGCACACAGATTATGTAGATCTAGATAGAAAACAACTCACAACTGGCACAGCAACCCCCGCATGGCCCGTGCAAAAGGCAGACTGCACAGAAACTCATGCCTTCAAACTTTGAAACGCAACCGGAAGTTTAAAGTCAAAGAAAACAAAGGCAGGAGGGAGGCCATCATTGTTGAGGAGAAAGCATTATTCGATATTCCTAGGTATATTTTCATTTATTACAAAATTACGATACTTCGCTTTCGTGTCAAAGGAATAGACATAGTAGCAAAAAGAACTATCTTTCATATGTAATTTTTTCAGGTCTGGACATTTCTTCCTCGCCGCAGTGAATTTTTTTTCCTTGCTTTTTTTTTTTTTTATATGTAGATAGAAGTATAAAAAATGCACATTTTTTGGCACTTGTTAAAATGTGTTGTGGTACTTATCAAGCTGTTTCGCAGTTCCGATTAATCTAATACCTTGTCATAATAATAACCGCAAGCAATTGGGGAGAGAGAGAGAGAGAGAGAGGGAGAGAGAGAGAGAGAGAGAGAGAAATAAGAGAGAGAGAGAGAGAGTGGGGAGATAAGGAGAGAGAGATGGGGGCCTGAAAGTGGGTGTGCTTTAGGGGAGGGGGGGGAGGAGAATAGTTTCTCTAGGGCAAAGTATTATACCTCATTTTAGTGTGAACTATTTGTATTAATAAAATACAATGTCATTTTTGTCTGGGGAAAACCCACTGAATGTACTCTCGCCTGCCCCCAATAGCTTTGCACCCGTCACCATTCCACCTTTACGAAAGTCCCTATTGGGCCAGTTTGAAATCCGCATGGTTATTGGCCAACGAAGCTGTGGAATCCGTCCAATCAACCACTGAACTCTGGTGTACTTCACTGGCTATGACACGATTGTCATCAGCGGCGTTCAAATATTTACAGCAACCAAATGGCGTGTGATTGCACGGATCACGCCGAGTCTTGTGGGATGTGACCTTAATTGTCATGGTTGTCAGGGGTTACAGCTGAACAGCCACCCCACCCTTCTCCCCTTTCTCTAACTTTCTGTGCCCCCTGTCCACTGCCCTCTCTCTCTGTGTGTCTGTCTGTCTGTCTTCCCCCCTTCACTCTCTCTCCGCCCGTCTGTCTGCAACTGAGGTAGATTACTTTGGCCCAAGGTATAGATTTTCAAGATCAGGATATTAACACTTAGTGTAATTATAGAATTTTGGACTAGCTACGCGTCGGTGGTGTAGCAGCAAGTGGGCTACAGAGGGGCGTCGCTCTCAAGCGCGTTTTGTTGGAATTTAATTTAAATATTATTATACGAGGTACCCGGCATTATCCCGGATAAACCTGTAAACCCACCGTTCTATTCCTTTCTCTCTTTTCGGCCTACAAATGCTCCAGTAAAGATGTACTTTAACCTCAAACTAATTGCAACATAAATTATTTTTATTGAACTACCTGATTTCCTGAGTAAAATGAATCACTGTTTACCCATTTTGAAGGGTGCTATTAAAATTTTCAATCAAAATATTGGAATCTGGAGTTTTGCACTTACACGACCAAAATGGGGTACCATAGGGGTACCATAGCCGACAAAGGTGCCTGAGGCCCAGAATCCTCCGGCTTGTCACCGCAAAATTTATTAGCCTCCTCGGCAGCGAAAACTCATGTACGGAAGCCCATTTTGATATGTTCGTGATTGTGGCGCCGCTGATTATGGACCAAGCAGCAATGTCTGTTGTCAATAAATGCTGGATAATGTTACAACCGGGGCATTTCAGAAGAAAGATGACATTAAGATGTGATTTCATGGAGATTTGAACAATGCAACCGTTTTTTAGACCATTCAGCATGTTAGTTTTGTTATAGTTTTTTTTAAATCTCACATGCAGTATTTTAAGTACATTCAAAGGGACAACAAACATGTTTCTAGTACAGGGACGGAAGCTATCAGTAAAGCGTAATTTCGGCTTTAAGTCATATCATCTGGGATTTATTTTTCTTGGATTTGAAAGAGAAAAGAACATTCTGGGCATTTGAAATGGCCGTTAATATGTTTTTCTTTTAATTTGGGCAAGGAGAGCTGGTTCCATCCCAACACTGACAGTATTAACTGAAGTACTCACAGAAGAGCCACAGCTTGGTCAAGATCCTCCTCACCAACCTCACTGTTGTAGATGTCGACTGCTTCCTCTGCGTTGCAACACCCTTCCCAGAGACAGCCTGCACAAGCACTCGTGCACTTTAGTCCATGTTTTCTGCAGCTGCAGCGAATGGTTGTAACATCCCGTTTTTGCAGGCACAGGTGACAATTGCAAGCAATTTTTCTGGAGCGGGAGGGCGTTCTATCATTGTTGGTAAAAGAAGATTGTTGGTCAAATAAAATCCCCAATCCTCTGGAACCATGGACCTTTCCGTCTGAGCCAGCCATTCTTGCACTTGGTAATACACACGGAGACTATGGAATTTGGCAGCTGCTGATGTAGGTGGCAGAGTTTGAGGTTCCACATATACTGCAGATCTCGCTACTTTATACTTAAAGCGTCTTCTGCTGGCCAGGTCCAGAGTTGTTGTTTTTTCGCCTTACACCTGAAGCAAGGCCTGCACCCTGGCCATGATAATGTCTTGGACATTTGAGGATCCATCCAGGAATACATCAGCACTGGCTTGAAAGTTGCCATCTTTAAGCTTTTTCAAGGCATTTGCTTTCCCTTGTCCATATATCCTAGATGTCGTGTCACAGCCAGGAAGTGCATGAGTGAATAATTTTTCTCCAGCGTTTGCACCGAGAGACAGTGTCAGGCTCCTGATATTGTATATTTTCTCATCCTTTTTCGCTGACATAAAATATACGTTGTCGCTGGAGGCCTGAAAATCAACACACGGCAAACACAGCAGATCAGTGTCCTCCCCTATCACCACAGCGTTGTCTTCCTCAGATAATCTGACAGCACTCATCACGATGTCCACGCCTATTGGTAGTACATTTATTTGTCCAATACCACTAGAGTACGACATTAAGGCTTCCTTCAGGGTTGACTTTCTTGCTTCCAGTGGCAAGCCGGATGTACAGAAATGATCAGGGAGATAAGAACAAAGTTCGTATTCCAAAATTATTATATTCTCTTCCTCGTCAACACTGAGGTCGGCAACAGTCGTGAGTCTTTGAAAAAGAAGTCGCGGGTCCATATGTAGCGCTTGCTTTTTGACTTTACAGGCTGTTTTTGCTGCTATATTTATAACCTGGTTTTTTTCCCTTGAAAGAGAAAGTAAGTGAATTTTCAGAGTCTATTTTCGAAACGATAGCTTCACATACTGACTTCGCTAGGTGAGCTGTAACAGTCGAATCAGCGACCTGGCCTGTGGTTATGTTTCCTAAGTCACGTTCTCCATCAAATGGGTTTCTTTCTGCAAATACTGCACCAGTTTGGCTATGTCCTCATTATCTCTCTTTAGTCTTGACTGACCAACGTCCTTGTGTTGATCAAGACTGACTCTGTCTGTGGCCCGCAAAAAATGACACTGCTGCATGCATGTCTACGCACGCTGGCATTGACATCACCCAACGCTCGCTGATTCTCGTCCATTCCCCGACCTCTTGTCAGACATCCTATAGATTTGTTGGTGTTCTGACAGGAACAACGTCAACATTCTTCTTGGTTCTTTTGAAAAGGATCTGGCCACAAACCAGACATTCAATTTGCGCATCAAAAGACAACGTTGATCTGAGAGTCATGGGTGCACGCCTCTCTGTTTCTTGTCGTCTTGACGCTTTGCGAGACTCTTTGGATTTGTATAGACCCTTTTCATTTCCCGTCCTCCATATCAGGTGATTTGCAAACAAAATAGCGGCGTGTCCCACTTGTAGGGCGGAAACGGTGGGCAACAGTCGAACGATGCCATCCTCTTGTTGGGCACCCAACTGTACAAACCCGTTACGTGCTGGTTCTGGCATAAAAATGCATCTCTGCTTAGACTGTGCACATATTCAGATGCCATCACTAAGGCAAGTGGAGGTTTTTGCCCTACACGGTGCTTTTCGAAGCCGTGCGGCTCCCCACAAACAACCGTAACGGGGAAGTGAAAAGGGTCTATAAGGCTGATAGCAACGGCGGTGGACGTGAGTTCCAGGAACTACGTGTAGATTATTATGTCTGTTTGAGCTAGTCTCATTAAAAGCCTTGCAGCCTTTTTCTCCCAGCCCTGTGACATTGTCAGCAGCCAATGCCTCGTTGCAAATTGGGCACACTACTTGTTCATTCACCTGTAATGCATATGAATATTTGTACCTTTCAGGTCGAACAGAACTGCAAAACAAAATTATATAAAACGCAGAGTGTTTATTCTTTTGATCTCATGATCGCCATTCGGCTTTTCGGTTCCATCTCCAGAAATTACTTTTGCCGAAGTGTGGTACATGCAGAGCTGAAAGGTCACGCTAACGCTATTAAACCTACCGAACAACACAAAGGAGTTGCGTATGGGACAATTTTAATTTCGTGGCACAACTGGATGGAATTTGTATATTTGAGCAGTTGTATTTCCATACTCGACTAAAATGCCCACTGAATTAATTTCACTATGACAATTACGATTGCACTGCCGAGAAATACTTTAAACGGCAACAATAACTCGAGTAGTCGGCAACGGT
Organism: Onchidella celtica; assembly: GCA_963931925.1. NCBI lineage: Eukaryota > Metazoa > Mollusca > Gastropoda > Systellommatophora > Onchidiidae > Onchidella > Onchidella celtica. The sequence goes on from OZ007583.1 coordinate 44,067,681, forward strand.
ACTTCGGGGTGGTCTACAGTTCATACATGATTTCGGTCCGGTACACTCCTTTGATTTTAACCCCAACGGAATCGAATGCGGTTCATCAATTTACCAAAAACGGCAATAAGAATCACGATTATGTTTTAGCGGACAATGATGGTAGTCAGTCCGATCCCTGTAATACACAACTGGCCGCTCCTGAAGAAAAGTATGGAAAGCCGCTCTGGCACAGACGTAATTCAGCCATTTTTTTAAATTTTAAAATTCAATTTTAAGTACGTTAGCACACTCGGATCGAGGTAAACAATGGCTCATTGTGTTCATCGAAATAAACTCTTTATTTTGGTATTTAAATGATTTATGTTGCAATTAGTTTGAGGTTCATAATAATAAGAAAAAAAAAATCCTTTACCAGACAAAAAGCTTCACATATTTTAGTCTTAAAAACGAGTTTATGTGCAACAGAGCACCGCGCACGCAAAATTCTTGTAGGGAAATTGGGCACAGGAAATTGAAGCCGTACTAACAGCGTTTCCGGTGCGGCGGGCTTACTACAGTGAGCCAAAACAAAGGTCATTGTATTTTGCATTATTACAACTTTTTATTTAAAAATACCTACAACTTAAGTCAACACAATCTGTCGATATGGGAGCGTCTGGGCTGGACAGTTGTTTCGAAAATTAATTTTATAATTGTTGAAACTGTCATTTAGGATGCACCTTTGAGCCAAAAAAAACCAAAAAGGGCCGAAATTGCAGCACAATGAATGACTCCCTCCAGTGGGCTTTTTGTTTTAATAAGATAAATAGTTTACATATCACAGTAATTGTACGGGAGATGGATATTTTGTCAAAATAAGTATTGTCCAAGAACTATTTTACAGCGCATCCTGTTCCCCCTTGTGATCGGGAATAGTTCAAGCTGGAAATTTGATAATTTAATTTCTTCAAAATGGTCTACGTTTTTTGCATAATTATTATTTTCAGAACAAAAACCCTGTCACGATGTAAGGGAAGTAACTGTTCTTATCTTTTAATTAATTAGTTTGATAATCCCCCTTTGTGAAGTATTGGCCTAAAACTTCCGTGTTAAGGCCAGGCGCACACAAAATAAAAAAATGGTTTTTAATTATCCAGTCCGAGAAACGATTAAATTACCGGTAATTAAAATATTACTTTTCAGTTTGGAGATTAAAAAAAAACAAAACAATCAATTAACCGTGTGCGCTTCGAATAGGAAGATTATTTCGTTCTGTGCCGGTGTTCTGTACCATTATTAATGGTAAGAACAATGTCGTACTCCCGTCCCTTTAAGAAAAAATAATTACTTAAAAACAAGGAAAACATTAAACTCGCCGTCACTTACTTTTGTTTTTAAACAGAACAGGGGAACCCCGCACCCCCATAGAGCAAAGCAAAGTGAACGCCCTTAAATAATTGACCTCCAGCACTCAAAGTTACATTCTAGAGATCTCTCTTGTCGTTGTACCTGTTGCATGACCTGACCTGTAACATTTCGCCTTTTCTTCCATCCTTTTTTTTTGTTGTTGTTTTGTTTTGCTGATGTCAGTCTGTGCAGATCTACCCCATGACATTTTACACTAGACCGAGGATTCCCAAACCGGGGTAAATGGGTAAATTTTCCCTACTGGGGGTAAATTCGCTGATTGTGGATTTGTACTCGGTGGAGTTGGAACAAACAAGAACTAAGTTAGGGATATATAACAAAGTATTATGAGTAATTATTCTTGCAGATTTTCTCCTTGTTTTCCTTCTGGTTTTTGGGTTGGTTGAAAGGGTAAGGGACCGAGTTAGGGATTCGATAAGATTTAGGGTTAAAAATAAGGACGGGGTTAGGATTGGTAGATATACGTACTCACCCCAAGCGCCAAACGCTTAGTGTGAGTTCGTACTAACAACAACAGCCAAAAGTGTATGTTACAAAGCCCCATGTAAGAAACAAGTAAGAAACATTATTACCTACTGTCTGACAAAAATAAACACATATTTTTATATTACAGAAACAAAATAAAATGTTCAATGCTGAACAGAGAAATATTTCAATATACATAATTCACAAATTCCCGACCTTTGAAAGCAAAAGGTTTTTTTTAAAATTAAGCCACATACAATAAGCAAATTCTGCATACAGATTTCATGTACCGGGGAGAGTTTACCAAAGTTTGGATTTTTTGACTGCTTTAGTTTTTCAATTTTTTTTAGTTTACTTTGTACCGGTGACCGCTTTTTGTCGCGAACACAGGACCCGTGATGAGAACATTAATTTTCAGTCCTACGGAAGTCACTGCTCTCGACTGATTTAAGCTATTCACCGTGCTGGTGGCTAAAGTGACAACACAGGAATACCATGTAAGGAGTGTAGAAAGTGACGAGCGGGGCAGTGGTTGGGGGTCCGATCGGGACGTGGCTTTTAATCTTATTTAAAATAATATTTAAAAAAAAAGACATTTTCTCAAATTGGTTATAGAGTGACAAGGACCGCACGGAGAAGATCACATTTGGATATGCCAGGAGTCTGTCGGAATTGAAGTTTTTACTTGATTATACTGTCTTACAATATCTAAGCTATATTGTGTGAACAAAATATTTTTCATGTCAAACAGCTAAATAAGTTAAATAAAAATGACTCCATTTCATCAATCCCTATTTTATTGCAAAAATGATTATATGCGTCACACTTTTTTTAAAATTCATCTTTCAGGTGCTAATTTTTACATAGTTACTTGCAGGAGTTCGTTACAAGTCAGTGAATGTGCAATTTTAAGGCAGGTATCATACTGAAAAAGTTGTAAGCTACATGTCACTCGCCACTCATCATTGCAGCCAGCGCCAAGCGGCGAGTGGGTGTTTCTTCCTCTATATTATGACTGTTTTCCTTTGCTGAAATGTGTTCATTGACAGTAATTCGTCTAAAGTAACGAATGGCGTCCTGCAAACGGTGAGCAACTTTCTCTGTCTGACGCCTGCCTAAATGTTCACATCAAGACCATACCGAGGCATTTGTCGTTTCAAACACATACAGAACACATCAGTATCATTTTGAGAGAGGGAAGTTTTATTTGTGAGAAGAATCACATAACACTAAGATGTTTGGTTGTATCTTCCTTTGCTGCCCAATAGTTCTTGTGGACGTAGGTCAGTCCTGGTCTATGCTGTGCCACATGGTGCAGGCACATCGTCGGGGTAGTTGCAGTAGCCCTTAGCAGAATCCCACACAAGCGCTGATAGGATATGGATGAAGAGAAATCATTTCTACTTTTTGAAATAACTAGATTTCTGATACAAACAGATTGATATTTTATGACCACTTTTCGCAAAGCGTATCTTTTACGCACGCATTTTCTTTCCCACACGCAGAAGTCTCTCAGATTTTTCATTTCTATGATGCAGTTTTGTGCACGTCCCAGGGAAATGTCCACAATGAAATAGTTGGGTGTGTATTTTAAAACTGCGCACGTCTTCTGTACTTGCAGTTTCGGTCGGTAATATGTAAGTATAAACGCACCAAAGCTGCGGGCAATGGAACGAGGCCTTAAGACAGAAAAAGTCCTTAGTCTCTCATGAAACAGTTGTTTTTCCTGGGGACAAGAAACATCTGAATGGCGTACACAGCGTTTGTAATCGTCATTCTTTGTCATGCTAAAAAACAACAGCAACATCAAATAAATATTGTAAAATTGTAATGACTGTTGTTTCAAAAGCACAGTAACTGATGGCAATTTGCTATGTTACAGAGGTTGAAGCAGAAAAGTTGAATATTGCTCAGGACACAATGAGAAAATATGACGTAAAATGGTCACATCAAATAAATCACTGGCCTTAAGATGAAACTACATAAGTGTAGTCACAAAACTGCACATGGCCATTTTCGTTTTTTTCTTTTGGCCGAATATTCCATGAGCTTCCTGAAGGAATGATTGAACAGGGCGTGTTAAACATTTCACATGGCTCGAAGACCTGGAAATCACCGCTTCATAGTTAAGAGATATACAGAACACTAAAATGTAGAAAAAACAACAACCTGATAATACATTTATGTTTCAAATAATGGCCTGCAACTACAGCAGATTCTGACTGTCGTTCTGTGCTTTGTGTGTTCTTTGTTGTGAAGAATTGAATATGAGTAGAAAAGTGATTGCAAAGGGCTTAGAGCTTGCATTTGGCGGTATGTAACGCGATACAAATGTTACTTATTTATCTATTTATTTACTATATTATTATTATTACTTGTAACTGTCCCATTTTACTAGAGGTAAAGAAAAAAAGCATCGCTTGGAGATGACTATACTATATATTAGTCGCTGGCGCATTATTTACTGGATTCTGATTGGCTAGTTGTCCCGAGCTGGTGTACGAAAAAGGAACAGTGGCTATTTTGTGTTGATTGTTGGGCAGAACGATGGTGCGAGACTCAAGCTTTCAGCTGCTAGTTGTGGAAGCTTGAATTTCCAAAGAAAATCCACTGAAAAATAAAACAAGCCGCGTCCACACCCCTCCCCACTCCCCTAATAAAGATGATAAAAGCAAACCATGTCAAGTAACTAAAAAAAAACAAAAACGGTAATAACATCATTGCCATGGACTGAGCACTGATTTTGTTACCTGACCCACGAAAGCCTGTCAAAGTGTGCCTCGAAATTCGTGGCTAGCCAAATCGGCAATATCTTTAAAACGGTGGGATGGAAAGAGTTGAAACTTTGCCTGATGTGGTTTTTCTATTTGTATTGCCAGAAAATTATTTTTCAGTGTAGATTTGTGTAGAAATAAGTAAAATCCCTTCATAAAAGTATATATTTTATCTCGGCAGACGGTCTTTTCAAATTCTAATGGCTTTACAATAGATGACGTCATACACATGACTCCAGATTTTTTTTTCTGTACATGTATGACTTCAATTCTCCGCGTAAAAGAAATGCAATTTTCGCACTTTATTGGCACAACCCAATAAAATGTTGACATCTCTCAGCATACTTCCAAAGGTGGACGCCTGCAAAACTTGGTATTCTACATATCCCGTGTGTTCTTTACCACCCAGGAACCAACAGAGAAACTGACAGCCTGGTTCAAACCTTCAAGAGATCATTGATGATATGAAGACTCGCACCAATCGACGCATTGCTGGCGCTTCGATCCAATGAAAACACAAGTCAATTCGTGGCTCTAGTCTTAGCAATTTATCTCAACGGCTGCCAGAATCGGTGAGAATGGACGTTGCCTCCATGCTAAAGACTGCGTCATTTAGAATCCTATAGGTGCCGTCAGATTGTTTCTAAGCTTCTATAGTGAAACGTAAAATCTGATCCTTTCACTCGCCTGTTGTTGCATTTTTAGACACAGCAAGTTTGGTCCATACTGATATTAATAAAATTGAAATCGCGTAAAAAAAAAGAAGGTGAAAATGGAATAAACGGTGTCATGGTCGCAGCCAAATCAGTTCCAGGTCGCATCAAACGTTTGCCCTTAACAATTTGCCGGAAGCGATGCTCTACTGTGCACACGTCTGTGAGCAAACTTCTAACTTCATTGTGTTTTAAGCTCCTTGGTTGCACCCCAAATAATGGCACAAATGTTGCGTAAAATAACTTTGTCTGAAGTGGTTCGCTTATGTTGTTCATCAAGCTTGGCTGATTAAATGGCTGTTTACACGACTCATTAAACCAGTGGTTCGGCATTTACCCGAACTTGCCTGAACGCGGACAAGAAAAAAGTCTGTTTTCTGGCGTCATTACCATATCCATGTTAGCATTCTCGATTCCATACTTGATGTAAAAAAGCATGAACTATTACCGTATTAATCTTCCATCTTCCCTCCCCCACGTCTCAACAGACTCTTGCCCCAAACAACCTGGCCGAAATTGGCACACTTTTGAGAGCCGAGTTCTCACTCTAGTGCGCACTATGAACGCTTTCTCTATAACTAAGTATATAATTATAAATGTTTTTAGAATTGGAACACATTTCAAGTCAAATACATGTAGCTTGTTCGTCTTTAAGTTTGCACTTGTGTGATTTCATGACAGTGTCAACAAAAATCCAGTTTTAAAGAAAAATTAAATACAGCGATCCACTGCATCAAGATACAGGAATGCGCTAACAAGAGAATGCTATACTTACTGGCTGAGCAGTACTGTCTGCTGTTGGCAAGATAAACACCATTAATGCACCAGTGAAAGGTTTGACAACTGGGGATTGTGTCACCGAATATTCCAGTCTTGCCAGTACAAACAGGGATGGTTCCACAGGAACTGTTACATGTAGTAGAATCTTGTGGATCATAAGGGCTGGAGAGTATAAAATTTTTCCATGTTTCACAAGGGGAAAATCTTTATTTTTTATCATTAGTAGAGAGAGAGTGAGGGGGAGAGGGTGAGAGAGAGAGAGAGAGAGAGAGAGAGAGAGAGAGAGAGAGAGAGAGAGAGAGAGTGAGAGAGAGGGAGAGGGAGAGAGAGAATGAGAGAGGGAGAGAGAGAGAGAGAGAGGGAGAGAGAGAGGGAGAAAGAGAAAGAGAGAGAGAGGGAGAGAGAGAGTGAGAGAGAGAGTGAGAGAAAGAGAGAGAGAGGGAGAGAGAGAAAGAGAGAGAGAGCGAGAGAGAGAGAGAGGGAGAGAGAGTGAGAGAGAGAAAGAGAGAGAGAGAGGGAGAGAGAGAGAGAGGGAGGGAGAGAGGGAGAGAGAAAGAGAGAGAGAGGGAGTGAGAATGAGAGAGAGAGAGAGAGAGAGAGAGAGGGAGAGAGTGAAAGAGAGAGAGAGGCAGGCAGACAACCAGGCAGACAGCCAGATAGCCAGCCAGATAGACAGACGCACAAAGATAAATGGATTGATGGATCAATCAATGGATCCATGAAGAATTGATGGGCGGATAAATGTATGAGCAGCTGGTTGGTAGAGAAACAGATTGACAAATAGACACATACAGAGATAGACTAGGAGATGTGCAGTAGACACAGAGAGAGACAGACAGAAAGATAAGGACAGACAGACGCAAAGATTTCTGATGATTTTGCTTTAGGAAAATAACTTCTCTATTTCTGTAACAAGATTTTAAAAGAGGCTTTGGGTTAGTCATGTTTAATCGTCACTGTTTTCTGTTATTTAGATCTAAATACCCCCCACCCTTTTCATCTCGAAACAATTTTTTATCTTGAAAAGTTCGTTTCCAAATTTGTAACATCCGTGTTTGGTGACAATGCCCTTTTCTTGTTGCATTATAGAACTATATGGCTCGTAAGAAACCAATGCTTTAAAATTCCAGCTTTTAGAGTGAAGGAAAATGCATTATGACACGTGCCCAAAAATTGTTCTGAATGTAACATCCTTTGGGATGGAATTGCCCAGCAGCAAACAACATCAACTGAAAGAAGATTTGTTTGGCAAATAAAATTGTGTTGGAGATTGCCCCCCTCTAAAAAGAAAGAAAGAAAAAAAGGAACAATAGTTGATTACACACTCTTTGCACGTCTTGCTGTCTCTCTCGAAGACTGTACCATTAACACAGTACTCAGTGATTTCAGTTCCATTGTCACAATAAGTGAAGTAGTAACAGCCAAACAGGTGAGGGTTCCAGCGGTTGTCAGGTTTTCCAGCACATGAGTTCTGGGCTGTCATTTGCAGGGACACATAACAAGAATGTTAGAAAAAATCCTAACATATATTATGATTTCGAAAATAACATGTGATCCATTAGGCGAAATGCGTAATTATATGGAACATGGTCAAACCGAGTACTCATTTAGACGTTTCATTCACGAAAGACAAAAACATTTTATACACACACTATAGAAATACCGACGGCGGATAAGTTTTAACATTGTTCATTCTTGATTGATAAAAAGACCTTTTTCAGCCCCCGCGATTTCATAATCTGTTGGAGAGATTGAGTCACACGTCTCCAATACCAAAATAAAGTTTGTTGAAATAAGCGACACAAAGAAAACTCGAAAAAAAACAAAAAAACTGCTCCATCATTTCAAGCCTTCAGATTTTAAAAAACAACAAAAAGTTCTGCGGTTGAATGGAAGGCACTTTCAAAATTCCTCAAACTCTTAGCGGTATATGTGGTGGTATGGCTTGTTCAAATCGCACTATAATCCGTTCAGCGATATACAGTTTGCATTGTCGCCAATATTTTTGGCATGCCTAGATCCAGTGGCCAAATTGTGCGTAGCCTCCTTTTCCAATTTGCCTTAACAGGAAATTAGCGTTTGATACTCGTGGAATAGGAAATAGAAATATTTTCTTCATAAAAATTTTGGCCACACCAAATGCTAAACGTTTACAGGTTGTTTAAAGTATCAACAATAATGCCATCTGCTGGCACGGAGATGTCGTCAAAGCAAACATGTTCGTTTTGGATCAATGAAATGGAGGGAGAAGTTAACCTGAATACGTTTTAACAAAGGAATTGTCATGATCACATTAGGATCATAAATGCCGTGTTAGGTCACGACGTCAGTGAGTTAATTTTTACGATCTTGTTGATTATAACCAGCGTAATTTGTCCTTGAGCTGTTCTCGTGAACAGTTTGTTTTGAAACACCTTTTTTCTGATAGATGGAGAGAAGGAGGGGCGAGACAATAAATGTATAGCTAGGAATGACAGAGCAGTTCTCGACCCCGTGATTTTGATTAACATAGATAAGGGGCGAGTAAAGGTTGTTTATTTAGACGTATAGTTGGCGTTCGGAAATTCGTGCATAAGAGTAGAAAGCACGGGGTTTGAAGATTTTAGTAGTTAATGTTTCGCATTTTAAATTTTGTCTAGACCGTAAAATTGACCTTGATTTTGGCGCAAGGCCATGACAAGCATAAATTAATATTGCAGGCTGAGCTCCCAGCGGCTGCACCAATCAAATGTATGAATCTGGACGGAAGGTCGAGACATAGCTTTAGTATTTAAACCCGTGCAGAGCTTAGATAGTGGCCACATGTAGACAATCCATTTACGAAGTGGACGGCGATAGTCCTCAGCCAGATGAGAGACATAGAGACGCAGTTGAGCAGTCCATATTGTGAGGAGCGTGATATTTTAAAGCTCCAGAGCCTAAGCTACTTGGTTTGATATGAACCCACAGCTTTTACATCCAGCGCTCTCACTCCCAGTGAGGGCCGCATGGTGAGAGTTCATAATAATTTGTTATGATGAAAGTGAACCGTTCTACTTACTTTTGAAGACAGTTTCAGAGCTACCGCCAGACAACGCATGGTTGTACAAGCATTCTCCATGGCGTGTCTAGAGGAAATGTCCATATCATAACATGTCTTATTGAATTAATAGAATTTAAACTGTTATATCCGTCGCCACGGGCGCGGATTCTATTTGGCATCTAACTCATATGACCTGCAAGTAGTTAGAGTGAATAAGTTAGTCTTTATAGAAAGCAGTAGTTTCATTAGTTAGATTCAGTTGCCTTTGAATTGATATTTATATTTATAATTATATTTGTTACATTAATTACATGTAATTAAACTGCCCTACATTTCTGCTAAAAATCAAAGCAATTGATTTATTTAGTTTTTAGAGTGCAAGTATTTTTTTTTTGTGTGTTCGTCGATTGTGGGAGCGGACCTCGAAAGAGTGTCAGTCGAATTATTCCCATCTAACCCACATCGCGACAGGAATTGCTCGTTATTTAGTGTTTAACCCGAGACTCAGAATGCGGACACTGACCATTCCTCCTTTCACTGTATGTCCACAACTTGCGCGCGCATAAACATGGTGAATACTACTTACAGAGTTCTGTGGCACTAGTCTTTTTCGTTCAGTTATGAAGGGGTTTGGTGCGAATTGTTGCATTGTTAACATGGGTGATACATGCGCAAGTCGACGAACGGAATTTGGCGAGTTGAGCCGTCTCAGTATCCTGTGTCCTGGCTTTAACCAATGCTAGTCAGAAGTATGGTATTCGTTTGTAGTTTTTTTTTTTCTTTTGTACGTATAATATTCGATTTTTCTATGCACCCTAGACGCACTTTGTTTTTCTCCGCACATTTTGAAAGTTCCTTGGGAAACAGACAGAAGTCTCAAAATTTTTAATGATAAACAATGCAACACTGAATTCAGATCACAATCGAGCAAACAAAATTAGTACAGTTTTACAATCATGAACATCTGACCTAAACATGATGATAAATTACTTGGACACTTCCATTTAGGACAAACATTTTTTGAGCCAGAAAAAGTGAAAGCATTTTGGTCGAGTAAAATGGAAAAGTATGATAGGAAATTTCACCCTTTCACTCTCTTTTCTCTGATCCTCCGTGAGAGCCATGTTTCATGGCTATAATTATTGTTATAACTGTCGACCCAAATGACGCACAAAAAGACTACTGTGTGTGTGTATTTTTTCTGTATTTTTTTGTTGTTGTTGTTGTTGTATTTTGTATACTTTTTAAATCCCAACTTGGTAAATGTGCCTTCGTGTCATTGCATCCCAGTTACAAGTGGAGAAGACACGTCGACGCCACAGTGCAGCCCCTGGTGTGTTGGAGTTTGCGGGAATATACTACTTGAATGTGCTCCCGAATAATACAGTCAGTTTGTTCTAATTTTTTATCCATTAAAACATATAATTCAACTTTTTGCACATCGTTCGAAAATGATATGGAATGGTCCTGGGGCCAGTTTTCCATTATTTATTTTAAAGGTGTCTCTGTTTCTAGAGACCTGGTTAGTGTAATTGGTGTTGTCCACTGGAAATGTGTTTGGTCCGTTCAAAATAAAAGTTTTCAGGTTTGCATTCATGCGTGAACGTGTGAAATTCAAGGATATCACCAAAGCATTATAATTCGTGCTGCTCAGCAGTGTGCAGTTGATATGGGTTGTACTCCCACCAGTCGCGAGTAAAATGACCGTTGCGTTTATTTGAAATATTTGGATTTGCTCCTAGGCAGACACGACGTGAAGAGGATATTTCAGTGAGCACGGTAAAACCTCAGTTCTTTGCCTCACCTTGTTTTCTATGTTTCTAAAAATTTTGCTTGTGGAAAAAAAAATGCATTTGTCACTTTTTAGGAAAAGTAAACCCTTCTCGGTTTAGGCAAATTGAAACAGGAAGAGATGCAGTTTTGCCCTGATTGTTCAAGGCTAGCCGGAGATATTAAAGAAAATTCAAAGCCGTATTGAACGCACTAAAATTGTTTCTGATAGCAAAGATTACTGTTTGTTAAAGAAAATAAGATGTGTCTAATCTTAAACTTACTTGTAACGAATGCAGCAAAGCTGATGATGCCGGCAAGGCAAGCAAAGTACAGGATGTTCATCTTTGTCAGTTAAGCTGGAATTGGTCTCAAACAAGAAATTTTCTGTTCTTCAGATGGTGATCAAGACGAAAGCTCGCTCGCCGCTGGATGTGATGTAGTTGTGCTTGTGGCCACCCCCTTTTGTACACATTGAAAACAGGCGCAGTTGTTTTTAATAATCTCTTTTTGTGTATTGTTTCCAGATGCTCGTATGCATATTTATTTAACAGATAAACTTAATGAATGTTTTGCTTCATTGGCCTGGAAACTGACGGTTTTGAACATGAATACTTCAACGTCTATGCAAACGTCAAAAGGTAAACCATATTATTCGGGATAGTCAAATATTATACTTTTTTTTATTTAATTAAAAGCAATAACATGTGGAAACAAAAAGCATACGACAATGAGCAGAGGTACAGATGAGTCTGATTGCCAAAACTCCCTCCAAGCCCTGAAAGAAGTGCTGGGACCTTGTCTGGGCATTGTCAGAAAGAAACATAATTATGCTATTAAGCCACACCAGCTATTCGGTGTTGTTCCTGCGCAACATGCGCGAGCGAATCTTTTTCGACTTTAAAAGTGTAAAAGCTCACTGAGTCCTTGATATTCCTATTATGGAGGTTATGAATCATGGTAAACGAGCTCGCTTGTTTACGTCAGGGAAGTTTGTGTTGCATTTCCGACATTGTTATAAAGATAAAAATAATGATAAAGGAGTACATTTATATTGAGTCTCTCTCCAGATAGAGGACCCAGAGCGCTATACACTGAAATAGTAAAAAATCTCTCTTTCTCTCTCTGTTTTTCTGTATATTTTTTGGACGCAGTCACAAAGGTTTAGGTTCATCCTCAGCTCTACTACAGTATAATGGTACTTCCATGGTATTATCTCGTTTTAGGCAGTACAGATACCATCTGTATAACACTATTTGTGCATTTTTATTTAGGTGGCGGGGGGGGGGGGGGATTGTTTTTCCAAGCTTTTTTGCTTGTCGTGGAACCTGATTTTAAGGATCCGCATAATAAAATGTGTTTTTCTGCAACAGGATCTTATAATTTCAAATCACATAATTATATCAGTGCGTGGATGATAAGCTCAAAATCAGTTTAGGATCATCTTGGAAGGGTTTACACCAAATCTAAACTGGAGCGTCCGAAATAATATAAAACAAAGTTCTAAAAAATCAGGTCATGCTTAGTTGCCAAGAAATTTCTCTGAGCATGCTGCTCTCTCATTGGATATTTCCCGAAGCCCCAAAGCATGCCGCTCTCTCATTGGCTGTTTACCGAAGCTAAATTAGTGTTTATGAAAAATGGCAGCCTGGCAACACAATTTCGAAGTTGTTGTAAATACAGTGTGGAAGCTAAAAATTCTAACTATTGTTGAGACAAAAAAGAAACAAGACAGCTTGAAGAAAAGTGTTGATTTGATACGGTGTTTGTGAGTAGTGACAGCGAGGAGAAGGGAAGACTTTGAAGAGCAAGAAATGGTCGAAAAGTAGGAGACGTACGATCGAAGTTGTAGATCTAGTCTAGATCTAGATCCAAGATGATCTAGAGTCTATATCTATAGGTTTCGAAGAGGAGATTGGTGATAATTGAATGACTTGTTTAAAACAAAAAAGCCTTGATGTAGATCTAAGACTAGATCTAGAGAAGAGCTGGATCTAGACTAAAGGCTCTGATTTATACGTTTTTTTCCCACTTTTTAAAAAATGAATGCTTTCCCATTTTGACTGCGCCTGTGAGAAAATTGGTTTGAGATGACACACTTTGAGCACATGTCGGCATTGGAAGCGGCAGATCAAACAGATCTGGCTGAAGATCCAATGATAACTCTGCTGTATTGCGGTTCTTTTATAATTACATTACATCATGCTAAGGTTATGCCAGATAGCAAAACGCTTAAACGGACTGATTTGTTATTGTAAACCAAAAGTACTTGAATAGTAAGACAGATCACTCGCCTCTTTTCCATTGAAATAAAATGTCCAGTAGTTGCTCGCAGCCATCGCTCTTTTACTAGACCAGGCCCGATGTTTTTTTTTTTTTTTTACAGATATTACAGATTATGCATCTACACATCATGAAGTAATACTTTTGATAATCACAATGGTTTCCCATGTATCAGACTTCATAGATGAGAAAAGAACTGGGGTTTTGATTGATTTTTGACAGACTATCAATACACAAAATAGAGCACACACTTTAAAAAAAAAAAATCAGGAAAAAGACCTAGATAGGTCTAGATCTAGAGCTGTGATATATTACAGACCAACTGACCCGACGATATAAATAATATGTCACAGTAGGAAGAACACAAAAAAAAAAAAAAAATTAAGAAAAAAAAATTAAAGAATATGGATAGCCTATATAATCCAGCCCCTTATCCCAACTCTAATCCAGCAAGCAATGGATTTATGGAATAGTGGTAATATTACACTGTCACAATCATATACAGAAACAGTAAGGCAGGGGAGAAATATGATGTACAGAAATTGGTAGAATTTCTTTCATAGAATGACAACAGAACGAATACTGAAAAGATGATATACCAACTGTTACAAACACAACTACAATAATAATAGTGAAGAAAAAAAAAAAGGAGAGAAAAACAAGAAGAAGAAAGCAATCATGAACATTCATCAACTGTTTAGTATGTCTGGTAAACCAAGGTTTGCACAACCATAATAATAATGACCACCCCCCCCCCCCCTCAAAAAAAAGGGGGGTGGCAAACATGAACACTCAACAACTGAATGTACATAAATCATTGCTGCACCGCAATATTTATCACAATAATGACAAACAAACAAAAAGTGGACTCCAATATGGAAAGCACACATCAACACTCACCTATATAGAACAATAATCTGAATGTTAGAAAGGCAGCCTTCTACTGACATCATTTGCTCACATCAGTTGTTAAAAAAATGAATGTGCATCATATAATTGTATTCATATGCCTATATTCATTGAGTGATTTATTGGGGGGGGGGGGGCCTGTGGTAAACTCTGGCCCACCAATCAGTGCATCTATACAGTAACAGGGGAGTTTTCATGCTCCCACAAAATGAGATTGTATCTGACATAGCACTAAATCTATAACAGCTAACACTTTTAATTAAAATCAAAACATATGGGGGGGGGGGGGGGAGAGAGAGAGAGAAATGAAAATTGAATTCAAGTGCATTGGTAAATGTATGGATGTTTATGCCACTGTTTTGTTGGTAATACTTGGTATCAGTACCTGCTACTTGTTGGTCTGTCTCCTAAAGTGCATGTCCCCCCCCCCCCCCCCGTGACACTTATCAGTAATGAAATGATCTAGATCTGTATTTTCCCCACTGGGGTTCCTTCCACAAATTTGTTGGGCCTACAGATCATCTTGGTTTAAACCTATAACTTAAGATTGGGTGGTCTAAGCTGATTTTTACTTTTTATCTTATCGCACCAGTTATTGTCTAAACTGAGGGAGAAAAAAGTTTGATTCATTTATAAACAGTATGGGCCCCTAACTATTTGGGGGGGGGGGGTGTTCTTTTGAGAATTTAGCATTTCATTAATTGATTCATTAATGCAGTCGATTTGATAATGGACTGGCCGTGGCAGGAATCATCTAATTCTGTTGTCCATATCTGAGGGAGAATGTCACACAATGGGCGTAGACTGGGTTTACTTTAGCCTCAGTGGTAGGAAGGCTTCTGAAGCAATGGGTGATGACTGGGCCACAACTATGAGGAAATGAAGAAAGGGAAAATCTTCTGCTTTACTATATCAGCAAATGTACAGAATGAATTGAGAGGTTCTCCTTCTGAAAAGAACTAACTCATGTCATAATGTCAGAACGCCAATTCATATTTTAAAGGAAACTGATATTCACCATTATAAAGATCTTTCTGGGATACTGGGTCATCACTAACTTGTATCCTAGCCATCCTAGCTCATATTGGGTGCATTCCTTGTGTGGCCTTTATCTCTCTGCCCAAAATAAGACAGCCAGGGAATATGAAAAAAGGGTTTCAATGGAGAATCCTAAAGCCAGTGAAATACACCTAACATGAGATATTCACTGTGCCAATTTCAAAACACTGTGACTCCACAAGTAGACCTTTATATATTAGCTGCCTCCGGGGTGTATTCCAATTAGGCCGGGTTACAGAATTAGATGAATGAAGCAATGCAACTGCACAGAAAGATTAACTAGGGCATGTCAGATGTGGATACCTTGAAAGGAAATGCTACAAATAATACAATAAGGCCACAGAGATTGCTGTATCCAAATCATGTTTTGTTGTTTTTTTTCGTTTCTTTATCCTCTTCATCCATTTATTTACCAATTTGCACTGAACTAAAACACTGAAATAGTGAAATTCTTGTTAAAACGTGTTTAGGTAAAAAAAAAATTCAGATTGGGGGTGGGGTGGGGTGGGGGGTGGGGGTGTGAAGGAGTGTTGTTCAAAGTGTTTGGGCTTGTGGTAGGACTTACTTACAAGGATAAGTCCGTTTGTTTTTGAGCCACAGTATCTGGCTAACCGTATTATTACTCTTTGGGTGACAATCTCAAATACAGTTTAAGATCACCTTTGAACACTTTCTGAAAGTCAAACCGGATCTACAATTGGAAACTTGAGTAGAAACAAAATATCAGATTTCAAACTGTCGGGATCAGGTAAGTAAGTGGTATTTTTATTGGTAGACTGGGCCTTCTTCAGAAAGCAAGGAATAGTGAACAGTTCTAAGAATAGTGGATTTCATAAATTAATTCACGAATACAGTTTATTTGAAAATGGTCAGTCTGTAATAGGAGTCATCTTATTCCATTTTTCACATCTAGGGAAGAGTGTAACACAATGGAGGTACAGTAGTTTTTCTTTCAGCCCCACCAAGAGGAAATAGTGTGTATCAAATGAATTGGTTATTCTCCATGAAATAAGTCTGAGGAAAAGAGGAGACAGCTAGAGTGTATAAATTAGTTCTTAGGTTTTTACCAAAGGCTCCTGCTTTAATAACACATCAGTGAGTACACAAAATGGACTGCAAGGTACTAGCAGAACTGACTCACACCAAAAGGTCAGACAGTCAAGTCATAGTCTTTGCCTTTACATTTTCATCTGCTGAGCCGCAGAGTAAATACCTGGTTATGCCTATTTACTCACATATAAGGTAATTTCGTGATGTGTGGAATTGTAGGAAATATAACAAAGAGCTCACATTTTTGCGCTTAAATAAGCCTGTCCGAAACAATGCCAGATTTAATGGCATGACACAATTGTAATAAAATTGTGTTCCATCTAAATGTTGCCGTGGTGTAAGTTATTAGTAGGCTTTCAGGGCGTCTCTTGCGAGAGGGCATAATCCAGAATAGTTAAGGATTTCCTGTGCATTCCTATGTTTCAGCGTAACACCAGACTGAATGATATGTATTCTAAATTTGGCCAACAGGTTTTGGAGAAATACATTTTGGAGTCTGAAATTGGTTGAAAGCTTAGGTTTGTTAACCCTAAAGGTCCATAATTCACTATAAAAGCTGTTGATTTCTTTTTCTCTTTCTGAAAATAAACGATTTGCAATACAAAACATTTAACCAGCTGTATGGATGCGAAATAATAAAACCCTTATTCCATTTTTGGCGTGCCTTTGGTATATATAATAAATTCGATTTATTAGTTAAGTGACCTTGAGAAAACTCTAGGCATTCTACAATCCTTCAATCAATTTTATCGGAATCTGCGCTGTATTGTGCATAATATGAAACAAAACAAAACCTTCCTAACTTCACAACGCTTCACAACTGTATCGTAAGTTATCAACAAGAATGTGTCAGGTCCAATTTTATTCATTGCTCTTAAATGCCTGTAGATATCCAAGCCACAAGTTTAAGGTCTTGGCCCATTTTGTTGCAGGAGTTCATAAGAAATCAGTGAATGTATACTTTTAAATGTCACATGGAGATAATACTGGGACGTATTTTCATTTCAAACGAAAAGAAAACAGTACACATCAGTATTATTTTGCGAGAGGGAAAGCTTTATTTGTGTGTAGAGTCACGTAACATTTATGTGTTTAGTTTAATCTTTCCTTGCCGTTCGAGAGTTCTTGTGGGCGTAATTCAACTCTGGTCTGTGGTGATTGATGATATTTTTTACCACATGGTGGAGACACGGCTTTGATATGGTTGCACTGGCCGTAATAGGCGTCCCATACAGTCTCTGGTGAACTAAGGAAGAGGAGAAACGTACATTGTTTTATGAAATTTAAGTAATTTTTCTCCCATGCTGACAGTTTCTGTCAAGGATAAGACACAAAAGAAGTCTTTACTCTTTCATTTATCAGCTGGTTCTTCTTTGCCCTCACTCCCCTGCCCCCCCCCTCTCTCTCTCTCTGTATCTGTCTGTCCGTCTGTCTGTCTGTCTTCCCCCCTTCACTCTCTCTCCGCCCGTCTGTCTACCAATGAGGTAGATTACTTTGGCCCAAGGAAAAGGTTTTCAAGATCAGGATATTTAACAATTATAGAATTTTGGACTAGCCACGCGTCAGTGGCGTAGCAGCAAGTGGGCTACAGAGGGGCCTCGCTCTCAAACGCGTTTTGTTGGAATATAATTTAAATATTTATTATACTAGAAAATGATAAGGTACCCGGCATTACCCGGGATAAACCTGTGGGTTCCACCGTTCTATCCCTTTCCAGCTCTGTCTTTTTAGCCTAAAAAGTTTCATATATTCTACAGTCTCACAACAGAGTTCATGCGCACAAAAGCGCGGCGCACACAATTCTTGTAGGGAAAGTCCGCACACGGAATTGAACCCGTGTTAATATCGTTTCCGGTCCGGCGGGAGCCAAAACAAAGATCACTGTATTTTACATTATTACATCTGTTTATTTAAGAATACCTGAAACTTGAATCAACAAAATCGGTCGATACAAGAGCGATTGGGCTGGATTAGTTGTTAAGAAAATTAATTTTATAATATTTTGAAGTGTTATTTAGGCTGTGGCCCAGAGCGAAAAAGGGCCCACATTCCACCACAATGAATTACTCCCGGCACTATTTTAAAAAAATAATAAGATAAATATTTTACATAATCACAGTAATCGTGCAGGAGATGGATATTTTGTTTTAAATAGGCATTGTCCAAAGACTATTTTACAATGCATCCTGTTCCCCCTTGTGACCAGGAATAGTTTAAGCTGGAAACTTGATCATTTCTTCTCTTCAAAATGGTCTGAGTTTTTTTTTTTTGTGCATAATTATTCTTTTCTCGCGGATCGGGTGAACCAGAGGAAAGAGCCTGTAACGATGTAAGGGAAGTAACTGTTCTTAATTTTTAAATTAATTAGTTTAATAATCCCCCTTTGTGAAGTATTGGCTTACAGGCCAGGCGCACACAAATGGCTTTTTAGTTATCCAGTCCAAGAAACTATTAAATTACCGGTAATTAAAATATTACTTTTCAGTTTGGAGATTAAAAAAAACAAAAAACAACCCCAGCAGTGTGCGCTTTGAATATTCAGATTATTTTGTTTTATTCCGGGTAACTAAATGGTAAGAACAATGACAGACATACACCTGCCCCTTTTTAAAAAAAAATATTTTTAAACATTGAAAAACATTAGATGTAAACTGCTTTTAGGGCCTCGCCTTCACTTCCTTGTGTGTTTTTTTTTTAAAAAAAAAGAACCCGTGAAACCCCACACTCTCATAGAGCAAAGCAAAGTGAACGCCCTTAAATAATTGACCTCCAGCACTCAAAGTTACATTCTAGAGATCTCTCTTGTCGTTGTACCTGTTGCATGACCTGACCTATAACATTTCGCCTTTTCTTTCTGTCACAAATCCCAGACTGGGAGATGTAATAGTTTATGACAGGACAACAATCACGAACAAACAAGTTTAACACTTAACAGAACAATCCATCAGACTCACACATTTATTAAACATAATTATACAGATAATAGCGCAATTACATACATTATATTACTGAAATTAACTGCCGTACAACGGCCTTATTCTCACACACACTCTCCCTCGGATCCACAATCCGGTAGTTACTCCTAAAGGCACTTCGGCCTCAGCCTCTCCCCTCAGGGTCTTAATAGCACATTAATAATTCACTGGCACCGCAGTCTCTCAATATCACCTTCCTATTGTCATACACCTTAGCACTCCCCTAGCACCTCAGCAGGGCAATAACACATTATCATTTCAATAGACATTATCATTTCACCAGTACATTATTAGTTCACTAGCCCCTCAACATGGCAATAGTACATTATCACATTCACGCTCATATCTACGTCCCTGTCCGTGGCCTGACTGCCACGACTTTATGTGCCTCTACTGTCCTGCACTGACAGCCTCACTTCTGGCCTATGTGTGGCCTCCGGCCCTATGCTGGCCTATCCCCTGTGCTCATCGAGGTGGCTCTGCGGCCCGTCCTCGACACCTACAAGAATAACATTACATTGGTATAATACCCTACCATTTCTATTCACTCCACCTCTCCTTACAATCCATGAAGCGTACACACACTAGTTCACCTTTCACTCACCACACATCTTACGGTAACACACCTCCATCGGAGTACACACTACTCACTCGCGCTACAAATCCATGAACTCACTTTCATCTATCGCTCATGGCGCACATTGCTATATCCAATATCAAGGACTTCCACATTCCTCACATATACTTATTTACATCATGGTAATAGACGAATATAATATAATACATCAATCATAATAATCAATCAACGTTCTACGTACCAGTCATCACTGGAAAGACTCTCTCACTAGTCTTCTCGACTGCTCCCCTTATGTCCGCCCGATGGGCTCTTATTCATAGGTCCGTTCCGTAGGACCTTCTAACTTGCAGTGATAGTAATACAGCGCTTTCGCCTCATTCAGACCCCCCCCCCCCCCCCCACTACTCACAACAGCACGCTTAACTTACTTGTCTACCGTGAGCCCTTCTTACTCTACACCCGCTCTGTAGCAATCCCCTTAATTGCACTCACTCCACTCGTGACACTTTCATTTTTTAAAAATTATATTTTTAATTTTGCAGATGTCAGTCTGTGCAGATCTACACCCTGACATTTACACGAGGCCGGGGATTCCCAAACGGGGGTAAATGGATAAATTTTCCCTATTGGGGGTAAATTCGCTGATTGTGGATTTGTACTCGGTGTTTTGTTGTGTTTTTTTGGGGGGGGGGGTGCGGGGGGGGGGGGTTGGGGTGTGGGGGTGGGGGGTTGGGGGGGAGGGATGTAAATAATGAAAACAACAAAAAAAAAACCGTTGAAGTCAGTCTATTGTTTTCTTTTTTCTCTATCTACTGTTTTGGATTTAACGATCCGTATTTAGTACATCTGAGATACCGTGTTGACAATGTAGTAGTCTAAGTCGGAGGAGAATAACTCTAGGAAAAACAAAATACAGAAAAAAGTTATCTATATAAATATGCAAAGCCATATAATATTTCTCGTGTGTTTAGTGTTTTAAACGTCCCCTGTTGCCCCGGTTACTTTACTGTGGTAGAAGTGTAAACTCAAACTTACTAGATATAACAGTGTAGGGGAATTTGCTTTCGAACAGTTGCGGCAGATAAGCGGGACGACAAAAGGTTGGAACCCCTGCACTAGATCACCATGTAACAGGCTGCAGGCTAATAGTTTGCATGTACTGAAGGACTTGGGGGAAAAAAACCAAACCCAAATCCAGAAAAAACAACCACCCAAGATTGCACATGAAGACACTTGTAATTTACCCCGCAGACAGTCTAGACAGACATCGGGATTTCCGCAGGGTGTAATCAAGTCGTAAACGACTATGCGTTGGTTCTGAAATGTCAAACGAACAATTGCACTGCATTTACCAAACCTTTCAGTTCAATTCCTTGAGCTACGCTAGTCTAGCGCGACTTTAGTTCTCGTTTGTTCTGTCTCTATTTTCTGAAAATACTGGAGATCTTTTAGTGCGTAGAAGAGGTACGAGAAATGCACACTTTGACACTTGTTTTAAAATTCACCGTGGCACTTATCAAGGTGTTTCACAGTTCCGATTTATTCTGTCTCTTTATCATGATATACTAAAGCCACAAACGTTTAACGTGGAATTTCTCAGTTGTGAAGAAAGTGGAGCTGGAACAAGCAAGAACTAAGATCGGGATGTATAACAACGTATTAGTGGCTTTACTGCAACTTTGCTGTTCCATTATGATGGGGGATTATTTTTAGGTTGGGTGCACACATGCAGCTTAGCACTTGGCGTTGCAGTCGCATCGTATTTTTTTATTTTTTTTAATGTAGGCGCATGAACGGAGATGTGCACACACAATTCGAGACACGGCCGCACTGCAAGGGTCGATGGAAACATGAAACTACGTCACAAATGCAAGGCGGCAGCGAATCGCTTATGTGCGTCTTGCCATATTGTCTGAGCGAACTTAAAAATCGCAATTTTTGGGTGACGTAAACAACAGCAAACCAGTTCTACCCAAGTGTGAATCACACACATCTACACAAAAATGTGATATCTGAACAAAATTAAAGTCCTCTGATCATTAGCCCCAGCGAAATATTTCACAAAACCACAGAAAAATAATTAGGTGAGGTCATCAGGGGTCATGGAACAACATTAAAATATGCCCCCCCCCCCCAAAAAAAAAAGTTTTAAGATGTAACAAAAACGTAAATCCCCCGAGCTTTTTTTTTTTGCGCTAGGGGTACGTACTTTGCATTGAACCTTTTGTGACTCCAGAGCTAGAGCGCTCCTCCCGAAATGCTCCTACCAACAGCCTTAATTAATTATAACTAATTATTCTAGCAGATTCTCTTTTTGTTTTTCTCCTGTTCTTGTGTTGCTTGAAAGGGTAGGGGCCAGGGTTAGGGATTCGATAAGATTTAGGGTTAAAGATAAGGACAGGGTTAAGGATGGTAGATATACGTACTCACCCCAAGCTCAAAACGCTTGGAGTGCATTGGCACTCACAACAACAGCCAAAAGTTTATGTTACAAAGCCCCATGTAAGAAACAAGTAAGAAACATTACCTACTGTCTGACATAAATAAACACATATTTTTTATGGTACAAAAACAAAATAAAATGTTCAATGCTTAACAGAGCGACGACGTGCCTGCTCCAGTTGTCAATGGGCTGCAATGGCACAAAGGCAAATTTCCCAATATTAATGGGATTAAAGAGTTATACAAATACAAATACAAAATACAATGACACACTATCCCCGACAGCGTGATCCGGTCATAAACACATACATCATTGGGCACAATCAGTGGAGATAACCGTTTAATCCCTTGACAAACGCATAAATTGAGTCATGTGTTGCCCAGTTTTACTAATGACGACATCGTGTCTCAGCTTTGGAAACCTAATGGTCAGTTTACACTGGTAGGTTTTAGAAATAGAAAAAAGGAATGGGGGACTGTGTGGGAAGAACTCTCCTGGCTTTCCGACTTTTGTTTTCCGATTTCCCCATTCGAAACATGACCAAAACAAACGATGCGCATCGTTTCTCATTCAGAAAACCGACCAGTGTAAACAAGCAACGCTTCGAAGGGGGAAATCGGAAAACTAAAAGACGGAAAGCCAGGAAAGTTCTTCCCACACAGTTCCCCCATTCCTTTTTTCTA
Source organism: Onchidella celtica (assembly GCA_963931925.1). Lineage (NCBI taxonomy): Eukaryota > Metazoa > Mollusca > Gastropoda > Systellommatophora > Onchidiidae > Onchidella > Onchidella celtica. The sequence continues at coordinate 44,090,573 of OZ007583.1, forward strand.
TTCCTAAAACCTACCAGTGTAAACAGCTCTTTATGGAATGCTATTTCAGTATTTTTCTCTGTGTTTCAAGACTTTTTTCGGGAGCAAAACTTGCTAAGTACTTTTGTCTTAGAAATGAATGTAGTACCAGTGGTAGTAAGTAATTAAATTCTGCTGTGGTTGTTTCAGTTGACAGAATCATTTGATAAGTTCGCTATCTGATAAGATAAGATAAGATAAGATAAGATAAATTTTATTCGTCCTTGTACAAGGAAATTTGTTTTGATCATTGAATACATAACAATACAGTTACAGAAGTAGAAAGTATGATACATAGCGCGCACACACACATATATACACACACACTGATAAATTAACTAAATTAACAAAATTAACAGTGCACACAATATGCTTCCCTAACTAAAACACATTGACCTGACACGCAGGACATAATTCAACTGTGCACAGATTACGATCAAGATGACGACATTATTGTAACATCCTAGTTGATGATGGAATAAACGATTTAAAGTAGCGCTCAGTTTTAGTTTTCTTTGACAACAGCCTTAAACTTCTTACAGATCTTATATATTCCTTGTTCAGGGGATGTTGGGGGTCATTTATAATAATATTATAATAATGGCAGACGTCCATTGAAGGCCAAAGATTGAGAAGTACACAAAGCAGCTCTGCAGAGTTTGTGGTGTAATGAGCAGCCAGAAATTTCGGGGGAAGGGTTTGAAGAAACCCGTACATTTATGTGAATATCAGACAAGTGACATTTTAAAATTATTTCGTATAGACAAGTCTAAGGACAATGAGACTTTTTCAGAGACTTTGTGCTAGAGCTGCTATGGCAGATTAAGAAATTTTAAGGCAAAATTCGTAATTGAAGAAAGTATCATCAGAGCACCAGCACGTATTTCATAATATCAAGATACATGGTGTAAATTTGAGGAACCCACCACTGCAAGCTATGCACACATTACATAAGCAGAAAGAGGGAAAAAGAGAGAGAAAAAGAGAGAGCGAGCGAGAGAGAGGGAAGGAGAGAGAAAGAGAACGAGAGAGAGAGAGAGAGAGAGAGAGAGAGAGAGGGAGGGAGAGAGAGAGAGAGAGGGAGAGAGAGGGAGAGAGACATTAAGACACAGACACACGAACACACACACACACACACATTTTGGGGGAAAAAGGGGTGGGGCTGTGGGGAAAGGGGGGGGGGGGTATTTTTACCTATTTTGTTGCAGTAATGTCACATGGATATAATACATGGACTTTTTTTTTTTTCATTTCAAGGAAAAGAGAACATTAGACATCAGTATGTTTTTGGCGAGAATGAAAGCTTTATTAATTGAGAAGAGATTCATAAATTAAAACTGTCCTATGTTCAGTTTGATAATCCCAGAGAGTGTAGATGTATAGAGAGATCTCACTTCCGCCAAATCGCGAAACTAGGTCGCTGCTGTAAACAAGAAACTGAAGAATGGAAAGACACCGACTTTATTACAGATAGTGTCCATTTCTGTTCACTGTTATTTGTTCATATTTTTGAGCTGATTGAAACTATTTACAGCCGTTTGTAAGCTCTTACGCTCCGTGGAAATGCACAAACGGGTATTGTTTACTGCAGCGACCTACTTTCCGCTCCATGCTAACAATGGTTTCGCGGAGCCTCCCGTGTCCCGCTGTGCAAATCGACCAATAGTGAAACTTCTCTATACATCTATACTCTCTGACAATCCTTTGGCGTTGGAGAGATCTTGCTGGTGTCGGCCAACACTTGTCTATCCATAATAATAATGCATTGTACCACATGGTGGAGGCACGGCTTCGAGATAGTTGCACTGGCGGTGGTTAGAATCCCATACAGTCTCTGGTAAAATATAAAGAGGAGAATTAGAAATGTACATATTGTTTTATAAAATTTATAAGTAATTCTCTCATACTCACAGTTTCTGGTTACTGTTTAATGATTCAACTGGGTTTTCTAATAATGTTAGTATCAAACCATACCCGGGACGTCAAAGCCAGATGCTGCCAGCAAAATGTACAGCCAAGGAATAATGGCAGTCGCTGGCTGTATCTGAGAGAGCTTAAGCGGGTATTCTGCTAATCCGGGAAGGGCAGAATCACCTCCTTCCACCGGTTCATGGGTGTACATTTTGCTGGCAGGAACTGGTTGTGATATTCCGGTTTTACATGATAACCCCCCTTAGTACGATACGGTCTTCCCGAATTTATTAAGACAAATATTTTGATATAAGAAATTATGGTGTGCACTTCTTGCCTACCAGCAGCTGACTGTGCCGTCCCCAGAAGGGAATACCAAAGTATGGCAGAGATGAAAAACTCATTATTCAGATGAAAACAAAATATTGTGAAATAATTTTTTTTTTTAAGTAAGTGCGCACAACTTCGATTTTCCTGAGAACTGTAATATGCTGGACTGATCAGAATATTTTACTCGAGATCTTTGGACCTGATTTTTGTTTTTATTTCTTAGAGTGTCGCCTGAATTTGAATTGGCTTCTTTGTACTTTGCAATAAATCATAAGTAAAGAAAAATACAGAAAATTGTTTTTGCCCTCTGCAGTTCACCTCCACAAAACATTTTAGCCAGACGTGTGCCGTATTTCATTAACGTCACTTCCTATATGCCTGTTATTGAGTATATCAAGCCGTGGTACATGTGTATGTAATGATGCGCAAGATATGTCAGTGTGTACCATGCACAGGTGCAAAACGCTTTGTGAAAGGAATTTCTCTCATGGGCTAATAAAGTGATTCTTATGTTCTTATCTTATCTTAGCTTATCTTATCTTATCTCATCTGTCTTATTAACCGAATGATTAAAAACCCGTTCCACAGTACCAAAGGAATGAACTACTCACTGACTGGGCAGTATTGTCTACTGCCGGGCAGGTATTGACGATCCACGCACCAGTACCAACTTTGACAGTCCGGGTCACCGAAGGTTCCGTCCTTCTTGTAGCTACAGTCAGGGGTGGTGCCACAGGCTGTTTTAGCATGTTTTTGGCTGGAGGGTATAAAGTTGTTTTATGTTTCACTGGAAGGGTATGTTCGTTCATAATTAGGTCAGACAGCCATGCCAATAGACAGACAGACAAACAGACAGACTTCCACTTTTCAGCGTTAAGAAAACTGTGCAATAAAACGTGCCTGAAAATTTGCTCTGAATGTAACATCCGTTACGATTGAATTGCCCAGCAGCAAAAAAGCTCAGTGAGAAGAAGAGTTGGAAACAACAACATCAATAAACAACATGTTAGACTTTACGTCATTTTAAAACAAAGAAACGATATCGACGGGCTGTTGTTAAGGTATCGTGGTGTATTAAGTAAGCTATTTGGGCAGTGTATTAAAGGCCAGTGATCACAAGCAGTATTTTCTCAAACTGGTTTGACCATTAAATTACCGCCCCATACCAACAACCCGGATGATTACATACTGTTTGCATTTCAGGCTGTGTTTCTCGAAGACTTTCCCATGAGTACACTCCTCGGTCACTTCTTTCCCATGCTTGCAATAGCTGAAGGAGTGACAGCTAATGTGGTGAGGGCTCCAGCGAGTGTTGTGTTTTCCTTTACATGGTAGCCTAGGTGGGCCTGTCAATTGTAGAGAAACAATGGGAATGTTTGAAGAAGAAGTATAAGAAATGCCCACTTTGACACTTGTTTAAAATGCTTTGTGGCACTTATCAAGCTGTTTCACAGTTCCAGTTTATAACTCTTTATCATAATACAAACGCCACAAACATTTTAACGTCGAATGTGTCAGTTATGCAAGGACTGGCGTTGAAACAAACGAGAGCTGAGGTCCTGAATGAATAATGGGATCAACTGGTCAAATGGGATAATTATGAGTTTGAGTTTGGAGAATGCACGATAAGGGCCACATTGTGCTAGGAAGAAGCAAGAGCATTGAAATAATATATAGCAAAATGATAGGACAGAATTGAAATAATCAGGAAGAAACATGAAAACCAACAACACAAGCTTTCGCTTTACGAGAACATTGTTCGGGCAAAGTCAAAATAGTTTTCAAAAAGTACAATTGGAACAAACAACATTCAAAAGCAATTAAAAAACAAAAAAGAAATGGCCGCTCAGCTTGTGGTGAATCCCTCAGCCAGGAAATAGGGCATGTACTTCTTAGCGGGCCATTCCTAATTAGGTCAGCTTTTTAGCATTACGCCATTTTCTCAGCCCTTTTTGCAATTGGTTTACCCTAATGCTATCGCCGTTGATTACTAATGTATCGCGCGGAAACCATTTTGCTCATTTTGTACACACGGATGTGTTATGACTTGAAACCAACTTTATGATAAAAATAAGTCAATGAATTTATAAAATTAAAAAACAACAACAACCACAACAACAACAACAACAACAACTACAACAACAACAACCACAACAACAACAACAACAACAACGACGACGACGACGATGACGACGACGACGACGACGACGACGACGACAACAACAACAACAACAACAACAACAACTACAACTACAACTACAACTACAACAACAACAACAACTACAACTACAACAACCACAACCACAACAACAACAACAACAACAACAACAACAACAGCTTTGTTCATTGTACAGCACAGAAATGTTTACTTTTATGAAACTTTCTCTTTTCAGACGCTCAAGAGCGTTAATTGCATGATCTTTTTGTACATTTCCCAATGTTTCTTTTCCCTTTTACCATGCCAGAGAGATAAAAGCAGGACCAAAATGTCGACAAATATGAACAACCAAATCCTATTCGCAGCATTATAATATGACATTTCGGTTGGCAGAAATACAAAGAAAAGCGACCTAGTACCGTAGTAAACAAGCGTTCAAAACTTTTTGTATTATTATACCGTGAGTGTGCATGAGAAAACCCGATATAAGTCGGCGGAGCTGATTTTGAGAAAAAACGGCTTTGAAGTGAAAATATGGGTCCGACACAAACTTCCAACTTGGCTGTTGTTTAGGGGACCGTGGCATGTTACAAGGTAAACTGTAGACGAGCAGTGAACAATACTCACTATGATCTCTATAACGGCTTTGTAATTAGACTACGGTCTCCTAACAAGATAAAAAAACTAACTTCCGATTTGGCTGTTGTGTAGGGGACCGTGGTATGTTACAGGGTAAACTGTAGATGAGCAGTGAACACTACTCAGTATGATCTCTATAACGGCTTAGTTATTAGACTACGGTCTCCTAACAGCAATCACTCCAATATTACTTGGTCAATTAGATATTGCACTTATAGGATTAAATGCCGTTTTCTCAAAATCTTGTTTAAGGATACGTTTTTATTTAATTTTGCCCGAGCAACGGCCTGTCCGATCCGGCCTGAACTTCTCTACTGTAAACTGCTAAGGTATCTTTAACCCTCGCAAATGCGCACAAGGGCCCTCCAAATTTGTCGTCCTCACCCGAGAAGACTAGGTTGTCGATCCTACCTACCCACAGGAACAGGGAAAGAAAGATAATTATGAGAAAAATCCCAAAAATGCCTCGATGCCTGCACCAATAGCTATGGCGATGGCTTACCTTTTCCACAGTCAAACCTTCAGATCACGGAGAGTAGGCTATAGCATCTGGTGGAGGGGGCGGGGGGGGGCGGGGTGGCACATAATGACAACAATCACTGTGCACCCGAGCAAACCGCATCCATTAGCAAAGTCTCATAAAATAAGGTTGTAAATAACATTAGTTAAAGTAAGCTGGTTATGCGCTTTTGGGGATTTTTAACCCGGACTTACCTCTCTTATGGGTCCGATAGTATGTTGTAGTTGTAGGCGTAGTTGTAGTTGTAGTTGAAGTTGTAGTTGTTGTTGGAGGTGAAGTTGAAGTTGTAGTTGTAAGATGTTTCTCTTCCCCATGCAGAAGGTGCTTGTGCAAATCTGGAGACATGAATAGATAAGTAAAACTTTATTTTGAATTTGCTTTGTGTTGATAATTCCTCCTCCTTCCCCTCTCTCTCTCTCTCGCTCTCTCTCTCTCACACACACACACACACCTAAAGGACCGTGCAAGGCGACGCAGATACATTCTATTTCCCCAGAACTAAAACTAAGTTACAAAGGGATAGATCCTGGGCAGTACCATGTCCTCAGCTAATATAATTCATTAGATCTATCTTCAACATAGATTTATCTTGAAAGTAACAAACAGACAGTCATAACAATATAAAGCTAAATGACCATGGAAGACGTCGCAGATCCATTCTAAATACCCAGAACTGAAACTAATAGGAAGATTGATGCTGGACAGTACTTGCTACCCTAGCTAGTATAACACTGACTTAAGAAAGTACTTACAATGATAGTAATAGTGATCATATGGATGAGTTGTAGGCGTAGTTGACGTTGACGTTGAAGTTGAAGTCGACGTTGAAGTTGGATATGAAGTTGTAGTTGTACTTGTAGTATCTTCATTTTCCCCATAATGCAGAAAGTACTTTTTCAAATCTGGAGACATGAACAGATGGGAAAAAAATGTTTGATTTTGCTTTGTGTCGATAATTTCACCCCTACACCCCATCCCCTCACACACACATCTAAAGGAAATTTAGTCTGACTATAAAGTAGTTTATCAGATTTTGGCTTTTTTGCACTGTAAATCTTTTGTGTATTGACACCACCATTACATTTATAAATTATGCATTCGAATTATTATTATTATTAGATTTAGAATTAAAAAATATCGATAGATTTTACGGCCATTCCGGCTTGACCCAAAGCTAAAACAATTTCGTTTGTTCATTATTTACTTGTGTGTTTCTTCTGTGGTTGAATGTCTAAGGTGAGAGTGTGGGCAGTCGAGTGCTATATTCCGTCAGCACATCACCCACCTTATGACACCCTAGCTAGTATAACACTGAAATAAGAAAGTACTTACAATGATAGTAATAGTGATCATATGGATGAGCTGTAGTTGGAGATGTAGGCGTAGTTGAAGTTGAAGTCGACGTTGAACTTGGATATGGAATTGTAGTTGTAGTTGTAGTATCTTTCTTTTCCCCATGTAGAAGGTGCTTGTTCAAATCTTGAGACATGAAGGGATCGGAAACATTTTTTTGAATTTGCTTTGTGTCGATAATTTCACCCCGCCTCCCCAAACACACAGCTAAAGGACCGTGCAAGGCGAGGGACGCAGTTCCATTCTATTTCCCTAAAACTGAAACTAAGTAACAAGAGGATAGATCTTGGACAGTAACATGTCCTCACCTGGTATAATTCATTAGATCTAACTTAAATTTACATTTATCTTGAAAGAAACAAACAAACACTCAAAACAAAATAAAGCTAGAGGACCATGGAAGAGGTCGCAGATCCATTGTAATCACTCAGAACTGAAACATAGAAAGATTGATGCTGGACAGTACTTGCTACCCTGGCTAGTATAACACTGACTTAAGAAAGTACTTACAATGATAGTAATAGTGATCATATGGATGAGTTGTAGTTGGAGTTGTAGGCGTAGTTGAAGTTGACGTTGAAGTTGAAGTCGACGTTGAACTTGGATATGGAGTTGTAGTTGTAGTTGTAGTATCTTTCTTTTCCCCATGCAGAAGGTGCTTGTTCAAATCTGGAGACATGAACGGATCACAAACATTTTTTTGAGTTTGTTTTACGACGAAAATTTCAACCCCCACCCATCTCCAAACACACACCGTAAGGACCGTGCAAGGCGACGCAAATCCATATCCATTCTATTTCCCTAAAACTGAAATTAAGTAACAAAAGGATAGATCCTGGGCAGTAATATGTCCTCACCTGGTATAATTCATTAGATCTATCTTAAATATAGATTTATCTTGAAAGTAACAAAGAAGCAGTCATTACGAAATAAAGCTAGAGAACCGTGGAAGACGTCGCAGATCCATTCTAATCACCCAGAACTGAAACTAACACAAAGACTGATGCTGGACAGTACTTGCTACCCTAGCTAGTACAACACTGACTTAAGAAAGTACTTACAATGATAGTAATAGTGATCATATGGATGAGTTGTAGTTGGAGTTGTAGGCGTAGTTGAAGTTGACGTTGAAGTTGGATATGAAGTTGTAGTTGTAGTTGTAGTTGTAGTATCTTTCTTTTCCCCATGCAGAAGGTACTTGTTCAAATCTGGAGACAGATCGAAAACATTTTGATTTTGCTTTGTGTCGATAATCTCAACCGTCACCCATCCCCAAACACACCTAAAGGACCGTGCAAGGCGAAGCAGATACATTCTATTTCCCCAGAACTGAAATAAGGAACAAAAGGACAGATCATGGGTAGTACCATGTCCTCACCTAATATAATTCATTAGATCTATCTTAAATATAGATTTATCTTGAAAGTAACAAACAAACAGTCATTACGAAATAAAGCTAGAGGACCGTGGAAGACGTCGCAGATCCATTCTAAATACCCAGAACTGAAACTAATAGGAAGATTGATGCTGGACAGTACTTGCTACCCTAGCTAGTATAACACTGACTTAAGAAAGTACTTACAATGATAGTAATAATGATCATATGGGTGAGTTGGAGTTGTAGGCGCAGTTGACGTTGACGTTGAAGTTGACGTTGAAGTTGGATATGAAGTTGTAGTTGTACTTGTAGTATCTTCATTTTCCCCATAATGCAGAAAGTACTTTTTCAAATCTAAAGACATGAACAGATTTGGAAAAAAAAATGTTTGATTTTGCTTTGTGTCGATAATTTCACCCCTACACCCCATCCAGTCACACACACACCCAAAGGAAATTTAGTCTGACTATAAAGTAGTTTATCAGATTTTGGTTTTTTTGCACTGTAAATCTTTTGTGTATTGACACCACCATTACATTTATAAATTATGCAGTCTAGTTATTATTATTATTAGATTTACAATTTAAAGATATCGAAAGATTTTACGGCCATTCAGGCTTGACCCAAACCTAAAACACTTTAGTTTGTTCATTATTTACTTGTGTGTTTCTTCTGTGGTTGAATGTCTAAGGTGAGAGTGTGAGCAGTCGAGTGCTATATTCCTTCGGCACATCACCCACCTTATGACACCCTAGCTAGTACATCACTGAAATAAGAAAGTACTTACAATGATAGTAATAGTGATCATATGGATGAGTTGTAGTTGGAGTTGTAGGCGTAGTTGAAGTTGACGTTGAAGTTGAAGTCGACGTTGAACTTGGATATGGAGTTGTAGTTGTAGTTGTAGTATCTTTCTTTTCCCCATGCAGAAGGTGCTTGTTCAAATCTGGAGACATGAACAGATCGGAAACATTTTTTTGTGATTTTGCTTTGTGTCGATAATTTCAACCCCCACCCATCCTCAAACACACACCTAAAGGACCGTGCAAGGTGACGCAGATACATTCTATTTCCCCAGAACTGAAATTAAGTAACAAAAGGATAGATCCTGGGCAGTAATATGTCCTCACCTGGTATAATTCATTAGATCTATCTTAAATATAGATTTATCTTGAAAGTAACAAAGAAGCAGTCATTACGAAATAAAGCTAGAGGACCGTGGAAGACGTCGCAGATCCATTCTAATCACCCAGAACTGAAACTAAGACAAAGACTGATGCTGGACGGTACTCCCTACCCTAGCTAATATAATGCTGAAATAAGAAAGCACTTACAATGATAGTAATAATGATCATATGGATGAGTTGTAGTTGGAGTTGTAGGCGTAGTTGACGTTGAAGTTGAAGTCGACGTTGAACTTGGATATGAAGTTGTAGTTGTAGTTGTAGTATCTTCATTTTCCCCATAATGCAGAAAGTACTTTTTCAAATCTGCAGACATGAACAGATTTGGAAAAAAAAATGTTTGATTTTGCTCTGTGTCGATAATTTCACCCCTCCAATGTGTCGCAACTAGCAACTAATACAAACGTTCTGCGAGTTGTTAATCATTTTTTTTATTTTCTGTGCCGGCGACACGACGGCAGTCTTTATTAAGCGCTGTATAAAATCTGAGGGCCACTGAATCAGCATTAACAGAGGAGTAGCGAAAGGGGCGCTGCAATTATCGTAAGGTTTCACTTTTATTAATATAGATGCAGACGAATTATTATTATCATTAGATTTACAATTTAGAAGTATCGATAGATTTTACGGCCGTGCAGGCTTGACCCAGATCTAAATTACTTTCGTTTGTTCTTTATTTACTTGTGTCTTTTTTCTGTGGTTGAATGTCCAACAGTCGAGTGCTATATTCCCTCAGCACATCACCCACCTTATGACACCCTAGCTAGTATAACACTGAAATAAGAAAGTACTTACAATGATAGTAATAGTGATCATATGGATGAGTTGTAGTTGGAGTTGTAGGCGTAGTTGACGTTGACGTTGACGTTGAAGTCGACGTTGAACTTGGATATGAAGTTGTAGTTGTAGTTGTAGTATCTTCATTTTCCCCATAATGCAGAAGGTGCTTTTTCAAATCTGGAGACATGAACAGATTTGGAAAAAAAATGTTTGAGTTTGCTTTGTGTCGATAATTTCACTCCCTTGCCCTCACACACACACACACACACACACACACACACACACACACACACACACACACACACCTAAAACCCCTTTTAATTCCCTAGAAATGAAATTAAGTAACAAAGGATAGATCCCATGCAACATAGTACCATCATGTCCTCACCTAGAATAGTTCATTAGATCTATCTTAAATTTAGATTTATCTTGATAGAAACAAACAAGCAGTCACAACAAAATAGAGCTAAAGGACCATGGAAGACGTCACAGATCCATTCTACTCACCCAGAACTGAAACTAATAGAAATACTGATGCTGGACAGTACTTGGTACCCTATGTCACGAGTCGACCATAGTGTAGGTTGTGCTAAGAGTTCACGCGAGTGCATGAGTTGTTTATTAGACCGAACTTGTTGATCGTGATTTGGGTCGCGAGGAGAGTGAGCGTATTATTACTTTCATGAGGTCATCAGTTTTTATGCTAGGGCGCCAGCCAATGATCTGCAGTATTTCCAAATTGTGTATTTCAGAACCAAATCGAGGCGTGCAGTTCACTTTGCCGCCGTCAACGTGCAGATTGCTAGGCATATGAAATAGCTCGATAGCCGGATGAGGTTAGTCACAGGTAGAAGTTGCATCCTTCTTATGAGGTGATTCGGCGGGCCCAGCCAGAGTGAGGCATGAATCAAAGATGGAAGTGTACCGACGACAAGAGCTAGCCAAACATGAGCGCCACGTCTTAGTACAATACTAATAGTACACAAGCGACATCCAGAGTTCCGTCTGCTTCTTATGGACGGACAATTGTAAAAAGTCCCTAATCGAAAAAATTAACCGTTCTGTAAGAGGGAGCATAGATAAAGAAAAGGGAGAGACGAACTGATCTCCGGAGGGGAACTGTTCTCCAACAGCAAATATAAGTTAGAGTAGCGAGTGGTTGATGTTTAAATTGCTATATGAATAGTCGATACTAGCTCGACATTCATAATAACTTTATTGTAGCTAGTGAATCGTTAGTGTTATGTATTCTATTTAATCGAGCCTCCCTTAAGGAGGAAGAAAGTGTCCTTTGAAAGGATGAGAGAGTGAGTTACTATTTATATTTAGTCTGACTATAAAGTATTTGGTTAGATTTTGGCTTTTGCATATGTAATTCCTTTGTGTATTGACACCATCATTACATTTATAATTTATGCAGTCGAATTATTATTATTATTAGATTTACAATTTATAAGTATCGATAGATTTTACGGCCATTCAGGCTTGACCCAAACCTAAAATACTTTCGATGGTTCATTATTTACTTGTGTGTTTTTTCTGTGGTTGAATGTCCAACAGTCGAGTGCTATATTCCCTCAGCACACCACCCACCTTATGACACCCTAGCTAGTATAACACTGAAATAAGAAAGTACTTACAATGATAGTAATAGTGATGATGTTCAGGAGTTGTAGTTGGAGTTGTAGGCGTAGTTGAAGTTGACGTTGAAGTTGAAGTCGACGTTGAACTTGGATATGGAGTTGTAGTTGTAGTTGTAGTATCTTTCTCTTCCCCATGCAGAAGGTACTTGTTCAAATCTGGAGACATGAACAGACCGGAAACATTTTTTTTAGTTTGCTCTGCGTCGATAATTTCACCCCGCCTCCCCAAACACACAGCTAAGGGACCGTGCAAGGCGGGCGACGCAGATCCATTCTATTTCCCTAAAACTGAAACTAAGTAACAAAAGGATAGATCTGGACAGTACCATGTCCTCACCTGGTATAATTCATTAGATCTATGTTAAATTTACATTTATCTTGAAAGAAACAAACAAACACTCATAACAAAATAGAGCTAAAGGACTATGGAAGACGTCGCAGATCCATTGTAATCACTCAGAACTGAAACTGATAGAAAGATTGATTCTGGACAGTACTTGGTACCCTGGCTAGTATAATACTGAAATAGGAAAGTACTTACAATAATAGGGATCATAATGCGGCAAACTTGCATCTTGTGGTTCAAAAACTGCCAGCAGGACGCAGAGGAGAGGAAGGAAGAACTTCATTGTGTCGAGTACCACTGTCTGATGTTTACCACAATTCTAGTCAGGTCAGACAGATTACCACAAGTCTTGCCAAGTCAGACGTTTACCGCAAGTCTTGACAGGTCAAATATTTACCACGAGTCTTGTCAGGTCAGACAATTACCACAAGTCTTGCCAAGTCAGACGTTTACCGCAAGTCTCGACAGGTCAAATGTTTACCACGAGTCTTGCCAAACACCTGAATGAGGATAGACCACAATCACGTTGCTTTTATACCTTTTGAGTTTATATTATTTCACATCACAAAATCAATTATTAAAAACTAAGTAATTTACGTTCCCATTTGCACACACTTAATAAAAACTGAGCCAAAAATAAAATAATGATCTAAATCTGGACACATCTCATCGACGGATCATCTTATTTTCCTTCCGCTTCGTTGCACGGCTTATAGCTTAGCAGGATTTAAATCTATGATTAAACGACCCACCGTTTGGAGAAAATATTCGGAAATTATTTATTTCTAAGGAATGCCAACGCTTTCCTTAGACTAAATTTCAAGGTTACCATGCCAAATTTTAAGTAATTTTAAAAGTGTTTGTCAGTTAGGGAAGCAGTAAATGCATCAGTTACTGGCTGAGGAGACATATTAATTTTTTAATTTACATCCTTAAAATCTATATCTAGATCGATCTTTATTTGTCTTTAGATAAAAATAATGTGTCTCCTAATGCTTTGGATACTTTGATAATAGGCTTTGAAATTTTGTTGAAATAATGCTAATGGATTTAGCCGGCGGATACATTAATTAGAGTTGCCAATACAATTCTTTTTTAAAAAAGAGGAAAAAACGAAACATTGACTCATTCCAAAACTGGTCTTGAGAAATATGATTTTTTGCCCGGATTCTTGCACGGGTTTAAACAAAATTAAGGAATATTTTGAGGGCGAACTGGAATCAAAGTTACTAGATACAATAAGGTGGGCCAGCCCCTTGTTTGCGCTTTTAAGTAAAACATGCGCACAGTTTTTCGCGCTGATGGGGGCGGGGTCTATGGTGCTTTGCGTGAAAAGAGTACTTGGTATTGTGGTAAACAAATAACACAAATTTTTTACATTGCTACAGCGACTATAACAATAGCCACAGTTTTCCTACAACGACTGACGTTATAATTACAAAATACATCACCTCAGTTACGCCCTACAGTGATAGCCCAGCAGTGCATAAAATTCTATTGTATTTTCTCTGTATTGCCATTGTGAAATACGCCATTAATATTTGTTCACGACTTCAGCGCATTCACTCCAAGGTGGCGATGCTAAATCCGATCAGGCAAAATGCACTCGCTGCCATGTCCGAAGGTATCTAGTATCTTTGCTAGAAGTAGACTTTGTAAAGGACACTTACACAGCTTGGATTATGCCTCGTGATCTTCACATATTAATGATTAAGAAGATCTTGGCTATCCATCATAATTATGTGTTTCTTGCATGAAGCAGCACACCCACCCACTCTCTCTCTCTCTCTCTCTCTCTCTCTCTCTCTCTCTCTCTCTCTCTCTCTCTCTCTCTCTCTCTCTCTCTCTCTCTCTCTCTCTCTCTCTCTCTCTCTCTCACACACACACACACAGGTAATCTGCGGACTCTGCACACTCATACACAGAGATACGCCTACACACAAATAATGTTTATTTTCACGAAATACATGCCAACATGTACATCTATACTATATAATTTGTGGATTTGAGATTTTTCGTTGCAAAAGGCTTCTGAACCACTCAACACTCAGACTTCAAATTTTATATGGTGCATCAGAATGGATGTAAGGGTGCACAGTTTTTAATAGAAGTCTCAAATCGGTGTAGTTTTTTTTTTATTGGAAATTTATTGTTTCCTCAATTTTCACTCGGCTCATTGACATGCTGTAAGTTTTTATGACATCATCACTTCCTGAAAATGTTCGGTGCGCACCACTGCACACTGTGTACTGTCCTATCGCTGAGTTTTAGGGATGACCCTACGCATCTCGGCTTTTGTTCTTATTCCTTTCGGTCTGAAGTGGTGTCCTTTGTTGTTGCATCTTTCTTATAAGCTATCTATGCAGCATTAATGCCTTTCTTAGCTCACAGGCGTCTTAAGTTTTACCCAAAAAAAACAACAACACAACAACAACAACACACAAACCTGTTCATGGAACGGGTACTCAGCTAGTATACAATATACAGGATATTTGACATCTTTGTGATAATTGTGATCGTGATAGGTTCAAGTGATGGGAACTTAAAATGTGGAAGACATTTAATGACTGATGTAAACTCCATGATGGTGACACATTCGGCGATGATGACAAAATAAAGATAGTGGAGATGACAATAATGACGATGTTGAAGAAGATGATAAACGATATCGGTCACATTCAAATAACTTCCGCTCTGAAATGACTTCTCCAGCTTTCTATCCATACTTGATAAGATCCTATAATTGCGCATATACTACAGAATTTTGCCAGGAATTTACTTTCAGATTTATGTATGTTTTCTTTCAGTAACCCTGCCGTGAATTTACTGTGTACAATGCCTAATGTACCGACAACGAGTATTATAACTTCACAGTGACACTTAGTTCGTGAATCTGCATTCAACGGGGCAAACACACGTTAAACTTCCCTTGAAAACATGTATTGATATGGACGCGACGACAAAAGGTACTGGAAAGTTCAAGAATTTTCGTTGTTAGTTTTTTATGATCTGTGATGGTTATATCTGGTCAAGTGTGTGTGTATTTTCAAATGTGTTTGTTGCTAACTGAAATTCTTCATTAAAATGACAGGACTGTAAGATGAAGTCTCTCAATACCGCCTTGTCTTAATAATGATAATAATAATGGATGGCATTTATATAGCGCATATCCATTTAGAATGCTTTTTACGCTTTGCAGAAGCAACATGTCAACCACAGAGCAGAATGGAGCGCCTACGAAGCGCTCAACACACTACTCTGCTTCTTTCTCTCTCCTTGTCTCGCTCACTCTCTCTCCCTCTCTCTCTGCCTCTCTCTATCTCAGAGCAAATTGTAACGCAGCCTGTTAGGCGCAGTTCACAACTCACAACAGATTCACAACTCACATCACATAATTATATCACAACTCAAATAATACTGGACTGAACTAACTTTGCAAAGATAATGTCTGCAATTCGGTTATGTCTCTTCTGATAAATTTTGTTGTTGTTTTGTGCACACACTCAGCACGTGTGAGACCGTATCTGATGGATGGTTGCCAATCTTACATCCCCTAAAATAAATATGGGGGTAGTAGATGGATAAAAGAGATTCACATTCGAGAGGCTGTAGTCTACCCCGACATACAAATGATCTTAATTCATTATTAATTTTGTGGCTGTAACTATCTCACAAGACTAATTTAAAGCCTGCATTGATGTAGCGTCTCTAGTAACTCGACCCTGTGAAGCTTTGGAAGTGAATTCCTCTCAGAACGATTTTAGTTTGTTGGTGTTGTAGGATGTGTGGAACGCGTGTCCAGAGTGGAATGTTAACTATGCGTCTTTGTCAATGGCCATCTCTAAGTGTAGCATCTGCAAGCTATCCCTTGCCCTCCCCCGTTTTCTTGTTACACTGGTGAGCATGTGTTCATTTCTTCTTGACAACCGCTAGAGTGTACTGTACTCCGTGACCTGACCTTCTTCTCCTAGTGAGTAGTTTTTTTCCTCGCTCGCTTGTTGTCAGGTGTTTTGACTCGTTCAGTAAATATTAGTATGTTCCCGAACATTCGATAACGTTGTGGAAACGAATGTTTACGCCAGATTTGGCCTTGAGTGATGTAACCTGATGACGTATTGATGCGTGATTGGTTAGTTTGTGCGAGGGCAAAGGTAACGTTTATTTCGGGAACTTTCTGTAGGAATGTTTATATATATAGACCTGTGTGAGTGGTTGTGGGGGTGAGTAAGTGAGTTTCCTTTTGTGTGGCGTAGATATTTAGTTTCGCTGGTGTCTTCCTAGTAATTTATTGTTCACTATACAGTTATTAAACTTTAGTATTATTTAATCTATCGTCGGATCTCGTGTTTATTTATTTTACAGCTGTAATAGTTTCGTTTTCTAAAGGGTTGTAGTTAGATCAACTAACTCCCCCCTACTATAACGTGCTAGAACAACCTCAGCTGTTACACTAAGATATATAAGTATCGTCATCACTTTTTAATAGTCTGATGTTTTCGCCTGCGCACAGTTCGTGTAGCTTTCCCCGGTCTCATTTGGTCCAGTTCATTTTTGAGCATCTGATGATGTTATTTCTGTCTTCGTTGGCGTATCTGGCAAAATGCGGCGGTGGAGCCTTTGCGCTTATTCATGATTTATGTACTTGCAACGATCTTCTGGCTGCCTCCTCGACTATTGGGTTTTTGTTGTTCAATAATGGTAAATAGCATAGCAGATGACATGGGGGTTGGGGATGCCGTAACCTCCCATAGAGTTTGGACTGGAGAAGAAAGCTCTAGAAGAAGATGAATTCAGCTGTAGCCAAGATCGCAGACACCAGACTATCTTGTCATCTATGTGTTTCAGGCTGCCTTCTGTGAAATGTAGATGTGAAAGGTAGAAATTCAGAATTGACATACACATTAAGTTGACTGCAGGGAATTTTGCAGATCTGGGCACTGGTGATTTGTTTGTTTGGTCCGTTGTCTTATTAAACTCTGCTATGATGTTCTGGACCTGCTGTTGTCCATTGGTGTTTGTGATACTGATTTCATGCCCAAGATAGGTGTAGGTTTTGTCTTTTTCATACATTGGAATAAAGGCGTGTTGGATGATGAAATGGTGGTTTCCGGTGGTGGATTGTTTTGTTCCAGTTGTTGCCGATTCGTTGTCATTGTAAAGTTGCACATTTCCGATGCTTCATCTCCACCTGAGCAGTTTCCATGAACTGATGGATCTTTTCTGTCATGGAGGTCATTACAGCTGCTGAGGTGGCGCAACAGCATACATCGTCGACGTAATCTTGCACGGGTGTTAAGTTGGATACATCAGTGCCTTGTGCTGCGTGCTGATCATTTATCCATCTCATCCATCTGTCAATTTCTTGTCCGAAGACGCCCTGCTCTTCTTGATTTCCAAATGCCAAGGTAACTTCGCCAACGTGCACAAGGGCCCTCTGAATTTTTCGTCCTTATCCGAGAAGACAAGGTGCTCGATCCTACCTACCACGTTATCATCAGGGGCAGGAATTTTTCCCCTCCCCAAAAATTTCGAACATGCCTGCACCGACCGGGTATCGAACACGGTACCTTCGACATGAGAGGCGAGGGCCTTGTTTCTAGACCAACGTGTGCCCTCCAGTTGCAGTACTGATATATCCTCATTCAGCCAGGACTAGGTTTCAAGCCCCCCCTCACCCGCCACCCGCACGCTCTACACCTACAAGCCCCCTCCCTTCTCCCCCCCCCACACACACACTTTCAAACCTGGACCATGTAGAAACTCAATCTGTCTGAGCCGAGCATGAATTGAAAAGTCATTGAAGACGAGCGCTGGAGACGAGTGGAGGATTTGCCTAGGACTTGCTAAAAAATACCATGTTTTATCTGGCTATTTGCCGCAGGGATCAAATTGGGGTCAATACCGTGGCCGAGTGGGAGAGCCATTGGGGGAGGGGGGGTGGTCGGTAAAGGGTCCATCCAAAACGTATGAGCCCTCTGAATTTGGGGGGGGGGGGTGGTCGGTAAAGGGTCCATCCAAAACGTACGAACCCTCTGAATTTGGGGGGGGGGGGGGAGTCCCCACAGAGCACCATGAAAAGCGTACAGAAAGAAAAGGGAAAGGAAGGAAAGAGAGCTGGGGGTCGAGGGTACTTTTTTTGCTTTATCTTTTTAATTCTGGTAGTGAATTTAAAAAAATCTTTTTTTTTTAGTTTTTTTTTTTTTTTTGTCCAACACTGTAGGTTGTAACGTTATGTAATTTAGAAAAGGGCTGGAAGTCGGCGCTTTGTTCCTCAAGAAACAGTCAAAAGTGTCCATTCGAAATGTCATAAGTTCTAGGACAGGGGTGCTCAACCTTTATTGACATAGAATCTACGTTTACCTTTCCCAGCCTTTGGAGATCTACCAGTCTGGCGACGCCCTGAAACAAAAAATAAAAGAAACCCGAACCTATGCTGGTGTGCCTATCGGCATTATTCACTTTAACATACAACTACAACTAACACAAACCTGCCACATCCAAGAAAAACGTCACGCCAAAATACAAAGACAAATAAAAAAATATATATATTATATACCTCGCGGGTGTGTCCTACATTCATCCCGCGATCGACTGCCAAGCATTTGAAGATCGACCGGTAGAACGCGATCGACTGGTTGAGCACCCCTGTTCTAGAACATCAAGATCTTATTATTGACAGTCACCAGACTAATGGCTGTACGCTTGCGGGGGTTTGGGGAGGTGGGGAGAAGGAAGAAAAAAAAATCGCCAAAATGGGGCATAAGTCATTTATGGGTGAGCCCGTGACACGAATTGGCCACCACCTAATCCACCCCCTCTCCCCCCCCAACCCCCCTCTTTTTTTCACTAACTTTGTGTTTCTAAATGACCCCCTCTGCAAGTCTTTTGATGCTCTGTCATCTCTTCGAGGTTTACATGCCAAGGCCAATCGCAAACAGATATCGTCTCGTGATGTGCCCAACATACCATGAAAAGAAAGTCATTAATTCACATACAAATTAATTTGCAACAAAATTATATCAATTTGTGACAGAGCCAAAGTAAAAAGTTCCAGCTATGTCTTTTTAGATCATTTTGGTGAACGATCGTTTTCTTTTTGTGGTCCCAAGGCCTGAGATTCGCTGAACCAGCGCCTGAGAAATATACAAAACACTGAAATGTTTCAGAAACGCCTCAGAACACGCTTTTAAAAATTGAAGAAATGCAAACACAGCTGTTTCTGACTGCCGTCCCATGTTTAGTAGGCTATGTTCGTTCTATTGGTGAATTGAATGTGAGTTGAAGAATGACTAAAGTGAATACAGCTTGTATCTGACGGGATGAAGGGCCGTGTAAATGTTGTTATTTAATGTTTATGTGTTACTAAGACTGTTCAGGGTTGTAAGTATTTTGGTGGTAATCACTCGATCAGATCGCAACAACGCACATACTAAATATTACAAAAACCACAGAAAAACTGTGAGGTCCCAGCAGGGCTATAAGCAACGTCAAAATTGGGCAAAAAGAAAAAGTTGTATGTAGCAAAGCCCCGCGTAAGAAATAATACCCAAACGATATAATGCAAACTAAAAGAGAAGACAGAAAATGGCCGATATTTCGGCTATCGCCTTTATCAAGGAAAAAAAAGAAAAGAAAAAACAACAACAGAAAAAAAAGAAAAATGGAACAGAGAAAACAATGGAACAATAAAAGATTTCAGTAGGAAATGTATAGAATCGAAACACAATAATAATGTTTACTTAACTGCGAGTTCTTGCTTGGACAGCAGCTCAAAAGCACATGCATTTATAGTAATCCACGTTGAAGTTCAAAGATCATAACATGACGGAAATGATTTCCTGTACCTTTCTTTCTTCTTTTTTTTTTGCGCATGTCATCATATAAGGTTTAGGGTACGGGACAAGGACTATGATAGAGATAGATTTAGGATTAGGGATTGGCAGGGTAGTCGGGACAGCGGAACCCTTCCCCCGTTTTGTGTACCGGTACTAAATCTGTTGTTGACTAAGATTCAGTGATAAGGTCCGTAAACTTCTATACTTATTTTCAAATCTATGCCAAACAATTTTTGAGAATTTTAGAAGTGTAATCGATTTCATAAGAAACTATTTAATTCTGTCTGTGAAATTCAAATTGATGAAGCTCTGAAAACAAACCTAAACAGAATACCCCCCCCCCCCCCCCCGATCGCCGTCAAGAAAAAAAAACAGAACTATGAAAGGCACAAAGTGGCCGTCATATTGCTAATGCTCAGTAAAAACCAAACCCAAATCTCAAAACTCAAACTCCCAAGACGCAGACAAACAGCTGTAAGATTAGATAGACAGCATACAGACAGGCGGGACTGAACGCCCAATATTGATATCTACTCATCTTTGATGCCTCGGGACCAATTGTCCTTCAGCACCAGAGTCTTTTTTCACGTATCTCCCCCCCCCCCCCCCCCAACCCAGAATTGCAAAATACTCTTGGCGTTGCACCCCCGCCGCGAACTGATCGCGCACCGAGTCAACTGCGTTTTGTCTCTGTGTAATATGAGTTGTAGTTTAATATGAGTTGTAGATCATGACGTCAAACAGGACCTCGTGCACTGGTAAGTCCAGAACTACCGCTCTGTCTTACTACATCGGGAGTATCGAAATTGTCTTGGGTCAGCAATCAGAAAGAGAAACCTCGACCAACTGAGTCCAAAAAAAAAACAACAAACAACCCAAACAAACCGCCAAACACTTTGCTCTGTTCAACATAAGTTTCTTCTTTGTTTAGTTTTCACGAGACCAGCTATTATTTCTTACAAAACTATAGATGAAGTTCCCGGCATTATCCGGGATAAACCTGTCAACCCACCATTCTGTCTCTCTCTCTTTCTTATTGATCTACAAAGCTTCCTTCCTTCTACAGTCTTACTACAGGTTCCATTGTGCTCCTGAGCGCCACTCACTCATTCACGGAAATGGACGCGCATTAATATCGTTTACGGTGCGGTGGGCTTACTACAGGGAGCCAAAACAAAGATCATTGTATTTTACCACTTTTTATTTAAAAATACCTGAAACTTGAATCAACACAATCGGTCGATACAAAAGCGATTGGGCTGGATTCGTTGACACTTAGGAAAATTAACTTTATAATTGTTGAAACTGTCATTTAGGCTTCAGCGTCGAGCAAAAAAAAAGGGTGAAAATAGCACCACAATGAATTACTCCCACCACTATTTTTTTTTTACAATAAGATTTATGACCCAAATAGAAAGTTACTGCTCTTACGTGGTTCCACAGCATGTCTTGTCCTTTCCGAAGAGGCGAAGATCTACAACCTGATATATAAACGTTTGTACTCGTTTACAAAAGTCTTTTCAGATCCAAAGAACTTTTGAGGGTTTTACCAATGAAATAAAATTTATACGGAACTTTTTTAATGAAGATCTACCCAGCCAGCATCATTACGTCAATCCGACGTACTTTTCCGTAGGTTTCATAAGATTACCGTAAGGGTGATTTCCTACATCAAACCTACGTCAGTACGATGTTGCCACCGACGGATCTACGCAGGAACGCTGTCATTCCTATATGCAAACATCACGTCAATCCTACACGTCGGACTTCTTGTCTTTTTCTCTTAGCCTTCTGTTTAAACCTAAAAAAATAAAAAATAATTGGAAATTCTCTCTCTCTCTCTCTCTCTCTATCCCGTAGTCCTGTGTTTCGTTTGAGACGCCACGGGTGATCTGGCAACCAGCATTTTCCAATTCTCTCTGGAAATTCTACTGGACTCGAACGGTCTCTTTATTTCATGGGTGCATCTCGTTCGTAAGGGCATGACATAGTTTTTGCCCTCCACATTTCGCCTCAACAAGACATCATAGCGAGATGTGTGCCATATTTTACCAAGGTTCTATGCCATGTTACATCATGTAATATGTCTGTTAGTATTACTGAGTTGTGATTTCGTTAAGAGAAAATAGTTATTAGGCGAACCGAGATTGTAGTGCCTAGTTAGTGCTCAGAAAAGCAAAGCGGGAGTGAAAGAAGGAAGAAAGAGAAATGATCAAGATAGGATTAGAACCCGCGACCTCTGCTACGGCACCCGTTGCCTTGCCAGGAAGAAAACAGATCGCTTAACCGTTCGGCCACTCGGTCTCTAAAGAAAACCCAGACCATCGTGGCAGAACTATCTCGCAGTGTCTCTTGGTGACTTGAGTATTCGTTCGCTGGGACCCAACACACTTGCACCACCCCTCCTCTCCCTGTTCTTTCTTTTAACCCGCCTGCCATTGGACAATACAAACATCTAGGTCATTCTAGGACAACGAATACAAGAGTTTTTTTGATTTCGTGTAAGACATGTGTACCATGTATATGCTCTTAAACGTTCTGTGAATGAGAATTTCCCCCACGGGATGATATTTATCTCATCTTATCTTAAACATACTGTCTTTCTTCGTAGCAGGACGGATTCAGCCGTCCAATTCCTGGCAAAGCGGTACGGACTAAATAGGGGGCTTTTGACAGACAGAAGTAATCTGAGCCGACCTGGTCTGTCCACAAATGTCAAGCTGACCGTATGCTCGGCTATTGCCAGGCACTCATCATTTTGTCTCTCTGTCCATTTCATTTTCCAATAATTTCTTGGCGTCTGTTGTGATTTTCCAATAAATCTGATCTGAGCTCTCGTCGAGGGAGTCTTCCTTCTCCTTCCCCCCCCCCCCCTCAAATTTTTCGTCTGATATAAAAGGCAGACACGAATAGTACATCAGAATTCTTGATCTGAAAGGCGGTGTTTGTCATGCAGTAGAGAAGAGAACCCTGAAGGATCAGTAAACAGATGGACGGACCATAGAATGGGCAAGTGAGTGAAAGACAGAGGATCAAATGTACTCAATCTTGTCCCCGAATGTCTAGCACTGGAGAGATCTCATATTAAAAGCCTGTCGTTCATGGCGTGATCTTTCATTATTCCAGCCCAGTATCACAGTGGTTCTTAACCCTTTCATTGCCAACGCTGTAAACCTTATCTTTTTTTCATAGTTTTTGGTATTACGTAGATCCTATACGCACCACATTTTCATGCAGAAGATATTATGACTTGACATAGTACAATCATGTAATATCTGTTCGTAATGTAAAAATGATCCGCAGAGAAATGCTATTTTCTGTCACGAAAACACGAAGTTGTTCACATTTTTTTTAGACTCGGCATTGGAAGGGTTAAACTGCCCACTGGGATCCGGGATGCCGCCCCCCTCGCCTTCTTGCCCCCCCCCCCCCCACACACACACATACACTCTCCGATGATATACAATTTCAAAGATCCTCTCCAGCCTCCCTTCTTTGTCCTGTCTTCTCCTTCTAGGCGTTGTTCCCCAGTGCAAGATGTACCCTCAGCAGAATTCTTCCACCTGGATCTGTGCTCTGTCAGTCTCTGACATGTTGTGCCCCTGATGTTTTCTGATGTCATCCCACCATCTCCTTGCTGGTCGTTCTCTGGATCTCTTCCCACTTCTTGGTTGCCAATCAGTACACCTTTTTTTGTCCATCTATTGTCCTTAATATCTAGACACCACGTCGTATCATGCCCATTCCCATTTGTGTTTGAGTACATGCATTTATGTCTGAGATCCCAGTCTTCTTTCTTATTTCACAGCATGGCATTTTATCTTGCAGGTTTATTATCAGTACCTTCCCAGGAGCCACCGTCAAACCTCCAATAATTTTTCTGAGACTGCTAATGTCTGCTGTTTAAATGCACTGATTAATTTGTTGCATTGGATGCCGGAAAAATTCGGGCTTCTCATAATATTCATTTTTCTTTTATTAAATTTAAGTTTGGTTTAAGTAAGTAATCATTTACATTTTATTTATTTATCCTTGTTTTAATTCAATATTCATTTCATAATTCAGACATGTTT
Organism: Onchidella celtica; assembly: GCA_963931925.1. Lineage (NCBI taxonomy): Eukaryota > Metazoa > Mollusca > Gastropoda > Systellommatophora > Onchidiidae > Onchidella > Onchidella celtica. The sequence goes on from OZ007583.1 coordinate 44,114,741, forward strand.
TCCATTAGCCTATAGGTATCTATATCTATCTATATCTATATCCATTTGTCTACATCTACAGCTATATCCATCTATATTTATCTCTACATATATCCTGTACCTTTTTATGTAAAGATGTATTTATTTAGAACCCCTGCTATAATCGAGTCTTTCCTACAGTAATAGCGCTCTAAATGTAACAAATTGTTTCTGATGTCTTCACGCACCGCTAGATACTTTTGTAATTATCATATTACATTAAATTGTAATGTACATTTTTGTCAATATTAAACCAACCCCCGCCCCCCGATGCACGATTCTGAAGAAGAAAATAATAAAAGCAATCAAAGCTACTTGACCTCACGGAAGATCCGCTCCGCGGTCGTCCATTAAGTACATACACTTTGAGCGCGGAGTGCTTAATCTCGTAGTACAGAAGGGCACATTGTGGAAAAGGAGCGTGGAGCTCCAGGGAGGGTACGTGCGCTTTTAAACTATGTCGAGGAATGGAAATAAGCCCAGTTATATTCACTCTTTTTGTCAGCACAATTAAGTTGTAGGAATATAATTATACAAGAATAATGTTTGTTGCAGTCTGCATGGTCGTTTTACTTCTAGGCGTTGTCCATCCACTGCAGGATGTAGCCCTCCGCAGACTTCTTCCATCTGGTTCTGTGTTCTGCATGTCTCTGCCATGTTGTGTCCACGTGTTTCTGACGTCATCCTGCCGCCATCTTTTTGCTGGTCTTCCATCTGGTTTTGTCCTCTGCCTGTCTCTGCCATGTTGTACCCTCATGTTTTCTGGTATCATCCTGCCGACATCTTGCTGGTCTTCCATCTGGTTCTGTCCTCTGCCTGTCTCTGCCATGTTGTGCCCTCATGTTTTCTGGTATCATCCTGCCGACATCTTGCTGGTCTTCCATCTGGTTCTGTCCTCTGCCTGTCTCTGCCATGTTGTGCCCTCATGTTTTCTTGCTGGTCTTCCATCTAGTTCTGTCCTCTGCCTGTCTCTGCCATGATGTGCCCTTATGTTTTCTGACGTCATCCTGCCGCCATCTTCTCGCTGATCTTCCTCTGAATCGCAGTCAAATTAGTTCTTATGAAATGTCATTTCAAGTTTCCAAACACCAAGGTTTTGTCATGAACATTCACCATTCCCAGGGGTGTACAAGAGTGTGTACCGGGACGGGATGGTCTAGAGGCAAGGTGCTCGCCTCTCATGCACAAGGTACCTGATTCGATCCTATGGGTCCTATGGTAGGTAGGACCGAGCTCCTAGTCTTCTCCGATAGGGACGACAAACTTGGAGCGAAAGGCACAAAAATGGCCGTCATTGCGCTGACGTGCGGTTCAACCCCAAAATGAAAGTCAAACTCAAAACCTACGGATTGGATTGACGTAGGGTTGCTAGATAGAATCTTATCTAATCCTCTTTAACTTTAAGGGACCCAAACATTATACGTTTTAGAACCATTGCCCTGGCTGAGTGGGCCATTATCAAGATGAGACACTACATCATTGTCACCCGCGTACTATTCTGTTTAAACACTGCGATGACGGGTCATCAATATCGGTGCAGATATTGGTTTTTCCCAGAAAAGTTGTCCTTTATCAAATGTTTTGAGAGAGAAATGGTGTTGAATTGAAATTAAAAACTTGTAGATCTCATTAGCAGTTGGTGAGAGAGAGAGAGAGAGAGGGAGAGAGAGAGAGGGGGGGGGAGAGAGAGAGAGAAAGAGAGAGAAAGAGGGAAAGAGATAGAAAGGGAGAGGCGAGAGGGATAGGGACCAAGAGAGAGGCAAAGGAGAGAGAGAGAAAGATGAGAGAGAGTGGACAGAGAAAGAGAGAGAGAGAGAGAGAGAGAGAGAGAAAGAAAGAGAGAAAGAGGGAGAGAGAGGGGTGGGGAAGACTGAGGGGGAGAGACACAGAGACGGGGGAGGGGGGGATTGAGATGGACAGAGAGAGCCCGTCAGTTTGTGTTTCTCTCCTACGGTCAATTATTTTCTTTCTATTTCATACTGGAATTTATCTGTCTGTTTGTCTCTCCTCTTACTCTCTTTCACTCCCTGTCCTACTTTATTGTACTACTTCTTCTTCTTCTTCCAAGCCTGGCCCGCTGGGACTTTCTCTCTCTCTCTCTATCTCTCTCCCTCTCTCTCGATCTTTCTTTCTCAACTCGCTCCTTCACTTTCTCTCTCTCTCCCTCACTCTTTCTCTTTCACCCTCTCTCTTTCTCTCTCTCCTCTCCCTCTCCCCCTCTCTCACTCACTCTCTCTCTCCCTCTCTCTCCCTCTCTAACCCTCTCTTTCTCACATCCTCTCCCTGTTTCTCTCTCAATATATCACTCCTTCTCTTCCTGTGTCTCTATCCTTCTCAACCCCCCTCTCCCTCTCCTCTCTCTCTCTCTCATCCCCCTCTCTATCTATCACCCCCCCCCCCATCTCTGTCACGTCATCTCCGCGACCACCAACACGCCTCACGCACTGAATCATTAAGTCCGTCGTCTATGACAAAATATCTTTATTTTTCCTTTAAAAAAAATCTATTAGCTAGTTACAGATCTTATTATTCATGCTTCACTGCTTCGTCTATAACTGGGTCCCCAACCCAGTTCATCTGGTTAATTCCCGGGGCAACTTTTCAAAACTAAATTAATTTGATCCCCATCCCAGATTCTTTCAATTGTAAATTGTGTTTACATTTGTACACTAATAAAGCAATCGGATATTTTGAAAAGCTGTTTTTAAACATTATTTCTTTAAGTTCACATTTCATTTGAAAGCAAACATAGAACGATACATAATATATAAGGTAACTTTTGCCCTTCACAGTTCTCCTCAATAAGACAATTAAGTTATATATTGTGTGCCATATTTCACCAAAGTTCCTGACCATGTTACTTTATGTACTGTACCTGTTATTTACATGTTTGAGTTGTGATATTGTTTATGTAATGGTGCTTAAGATACGTAAGGTAATATGTGTACCGTGTATGTACTCTCACACGCACTGTGAAAGGGCATTCCCCTCATGGGTTAATAAAGTGTGTTTTATCTTATCTGCTAATAATAGCACATAGCAATTTATTTATAGGCAAAAATGTTTGTACGTTTCTTCTCAACATCAAACAGAGAAAAAAATGTATATATTAATATTTTTAATTTTTTTTTTCTAAATTATAGTCGCATTAAAGTAATTGGCTTTATATTAATTGAAATTGTGTCAATAATTCATTATAATTCAAAGTTTGCATATTTTTTGTTTGTTTGTTGAGACATCCTGGTTTTTTTTTTTTTTTGGTGTTGTCAGTTGACAGTTGATTAGGACCTATTAAGATAGGGGAAAAACCTTGGAAGGTGTAAAGTGGCCATTATCGTGTCTACTGCGCAGTTCAATTTAAACTCAGACCTCAAACTTTGTATATTTAAAGTAGGGTAAGTATGCTCAATTTAGGCTATTTTTTTATGACATCCTTAAATGCTTTTCATTATACATGGCCTTGGTCTGGCGTCACCCCCCCCCCCCGCCACCTCTTTCAACCTACCCCTCATGCTCATCCCTCCACCTCCTCCTTCGTCCGAACAAGCGGCCATTAAAATCCCAGCCCGGCATCCCCACTGCGTCAGTCCGACGTAGATTGACATTGGGCTTACTTTGGATCGAACCTTCCTTGGCCTGATGTCGGTAAGCGCTCAGCGGATCTAAGAAGAAACGATGTCTCATTCCTATGTGGCAAATTGACGTCAATCAATCATACGGGTGCGGATTTCTGCTTGGCTCAATACGGGGCAGCCACTGACCTGTTTACAGTTTGCATGAATGCCTTTTATGAATAGAAAAGACCTTTTGTTGTAGTGTACTTGCTAAGAAGAATACTTTCTGCCTGTGTTATGATGAAAGATGAACAAGTCTTTTGTCGCTAATAAAGCCCTGGAGCACTTGACGTCATAATCTGTGTGCGCTTTGTCTTCTTGTCGAATGTACCGCTTGGGTCTGAGAGGTGGTTTGGGGGAGAGAAAGGCGAAGGGTGGCGGGGGTGGGGGGTGGGGGGGTGAAAGAAATTTGGAGCCAACTGGGGGAAGGGGGCGGGGAGAGGGGGCATTAATTTGCTGACAAAAAACCAAACGAAATATTTCAGTCAGGAATCACGTGTCTTTATTTTGGGAGGTTCGCTGCCCCTTGGCATTTACACTTCACTTTTCCTGTTTTATTTTTGATGTTGCGGTAGGGATTGGTGTTTTAGAATGTTGCCCCGGGCAGTGCCCTTGTTCGGTCTGCTGCTCTTCTCGATTTCCAACTGCCATGGGTATCTTTAACGTGCGTGTCGTGCACACGTGCCCTAAGAGTTTTTCGTCCTTCTTCGAGAAGACTAGTTGCTCGATCCTACCTAAGACAGGATTTAAGGACAGTAATTTTTTTCCCGCAGAAAAATATTCCAACATGCTTGCACTGACCGTCGATCGAACCTGGCACCTTCGGCATAAGAGGGGAGCATTTTGCCTCTAGACCAACTGGGCTCTCTTCCAGCAGCCTTCTCTCACCCATTTACGTTTAGAGTACTCTGGAAGCAACCCCTACCTTTACCCCTTTGGATCGCACCACACAGACTAATAAAATACCCAGACTGGATGAGCCCATTGTGTGACGTCACAAAACAGCGAAAGGTCCGCCATTGTAGGTTTACGGTTGCGACCGACCCTTCAGTATATCTACAATGCAGCGGTCGCTAAAAGTCCATACGGTCATCATTTATAACAATAAAAAAAGAAGGCAGATGTAGACAATAAAATGAAAGGATAGGCAAGTTAATGCATTATTAATACATGTACAACCAATCTTGACAAATAAAAAGAAATTTCTGCTGCAGATAGAACTAGAATCGGAATTTCCCGAGCGGCGGCCATGTTGGCTATACGGCCGCATCTCAACTTCCGTAAAAAACGACGAGGGCCGAAGCTTGTGTTTCCAGTCTGGTTGATGTGTTAGTCTATGGAGTGCACGGGCTCTATTGGTGGCCGAATACGGACTTCGTTTTCTCCTTCTCCATCCTCCCCCCCCCCCCGCTTCTCCTCTCTCTCTCTCTCCCATACAAACTTCCTCACCCAACTACCTACAGACCACCATCCCCTCCCCCAAGGTCACCCTGTCTACCCCACCCCTCCCTCACGCAATATAACATACACCATTCACCCGCTCACCCCTCTCCCTCTCACAGCAAAACGCTGTCACCCACAATCCGCTCAACTCCAAAACCTGCCCCAGTAGTAAATGCGGCAAGTAAAATTAACGAGCGTGTCACAAACGTCCACCCTCAGAATCACTCACGGGCACAATCGCTATCAAACCCTGCCTGACGCCCAGCAGTGGGGTGAGCATGCACTGAATTATAGATACTCACAAACAGGAAGACAATGCACCCCAGAAACGCTTGTCTCCAAGCGCGGTATATATCGCGGTGGAACCAGAAAAGTGGCGGGCGGAGTTTTGTTGTGGTAGAAGTCCATTCTGTCGGCACGAGCCGAGCTGACATGTTGAGAGAGCTCGCGCGCTCTGGTACTGGATATAATGACTATTCATTGTGATGTGTAGCAAAGTGAAAGGTTTATACCGGATGCACGCGATAGACAAATGCGTTTTATAAAAACTAAGTGCACGACCGTGTATAATAGATAAAAGTAATGCTTATGAACCACTTCTACATTTTCATGGTCTATTTTCGTCTTTTTTCAAATATTTTTTCTCCCTCACGTAGCAAATGTTCACCTTTGTTTTTTTAAAGATTTTTTTATGTCTTCATAATATTATTATGTTTTAATGTTTATTTATTTATTTTTTGTTGTTGTTTTTTTGTTGCAAACCTTATTATTTAATTAAGCTGTGTATTAGTTTTGCAGTGCATTCTATCAAACAAAACATCGCTGTAAGTTAGACGCAATGATCACGAACTTCAAGATAGTACAAATTTTGTTTTCATGAAATCAAGATTTACTGTCAGATTATTAATTGAAAATGCAAAGTATTACTAATAGAAAAGAATGTATCTCGGTTTTCTGTGAATTCCCACCACAGACTTTGGAAAATTTGGTGACAACGATACTTTTGATGGTTGGAGTTTTTTTGGGTTTTTTTTTGCATTCTGCTGTGAATATGAGCCTGTGTGTGCAAGACGAATCGAACTTTTCTTTAATAATGAGCAAATATGTGATTTCGTCACTGAATCCGATCATATGGAGTTTTACGTCGTAGGATGATATATTTCTATGTTTCTTACAACTCTTTGGCCCATTGGCAGTTTCTCTTGGATGTGTATGGGATGGTGTAGGCTCTACAGCAGAAAGCAGATAGAAGTTTACATCTTCAAACTTGGATAAACTGATATCTTACTTCATAAAGGGTTTTCTGATACTGTCATTTGTCAAAGGAATTGTTTTGCTTCGTGACAAACCTGGTGCTTCTCACAGTTTCTCTTTCTTTCTGTCTGCCTTTCTTTATTCTTCCTTCCTATCTTTCCTTCCCTTTTTTTCTTTCTTTCTTTCTGTCTTTCTTTACCGCACAAGATCTACTGCGATGATTGAAAGAAAGAAAACCATCCAGCAGGGTAACCTAGTAAATGTACTGTCAAGTCCTTCATTCGTCTCCAGGCAAGAAGAATTTTTGTTTGTAAATTGTAAATAGGATTCATAATTAGTACAGTCACATTATTGTATCACGTATTTTGAGCCCCCCCCCCCCTCCCTTAAACAACAACAACACCAACAACAAAAGCAACCCCGAAAACTATGTTGGTTTCAGTTGGTGTCACCAAACGTGGGCTTCTCTGCTTGCGTATCTGACTATACTTGTGCTTCTCCGGATTTATTTTTTTCTTAACAACTTTTACTTGAAACAGAGGCGAAGCATTGCATGGTTGTCTAAAAAAATTGATCTCGTTGAAGAGTTAGAAAGTCTGTTTTTGAGTTATGACATGCTGATATAATGATACATTAGTTGTGTGTACCATGTATGTCCCCAGGCACAGAACGCTCTGTGAAACTGAATGTCCTTCGTGGGGTAATAAAAGATTCTTATCTTAATAATAATAATTACCTAATTTACCTTATTTTTATCACATGTGTTTTATGTTATCTTACCCATCGTATCTTGCCTTATCTTAAATGAAATGTCAGTAGTCTCTACAGGGCGAAACATATCTTTAAGTCGCAAAATAGAGACATCAAATTGTCGAGCAAAATAAAAAAGTATGATCCTAATTTTCATTGTTCGCTAGTCTTACACATTACTGGTCGAAAATCAACTTTGTAACATCTGTGTATTCTGCAAGAAACTGTGGTGTAACAGTCACTTCTATAATTAGCCTTTGCATCGGATCCAAGAGCCATTGTCAGCGTGACCTTGATCTACAGTTAAGTTTGCCACAAACGATTTACAAGATTTGTCTTGCCTGGATCGGCTAGTATTTTTAGTAATCATAATACAAAATGTCTAAGAAAAGCAAAAGGCCCAAGTGAGAAGAATCTAATTTTGTAAAGATGGGGAAAAATAAGACACCAAGAACAATTTTACCTGAAATGTATTCCTAGTATATCACACACTTTTATTTAAAAACATTTGAAATAAGCTATTTGAACTCACCAAGAATGGAAAAATATAGTAACATTCGTCCATGGGAGTTAGTGTGAAATTGGATTCTCAGAAAAACAAACATAATCATAATACACTTGAACTGCTTAATGTTGTTTGCAATCCTATTGAACTGGCGTTGTCATCAGTGTCTGGCCGGCCCAGTACGGTCATCAGTTTGAACGCGTGCGATAGCTCAAATAATTGCGTTATCTGCCTTGAGGTCCTTTGTTTCTCATGGGTCTCAGCCTAGTGCTGTTGGCCCCAATAATTGCGTTATCTGTTTTCCTTAATTTAAGTTAAGCATGTTGGATGTACATCTCAATTGGGTATGTGGTAATTCAAAGTATGTATAATACATTTTTTTGTGTAGGCCTATGTATTTTGCAACACTCTACAATTCTTTCATTTATCCTGGAAAAGATAATTAAATTTCAAGTTTAATCACAGAAACGCCTTTTTTGTGGTCCTCACCACTACATTTGAATGGAATCCAAATACCAGTACAGGTAAACACATTCAAGCGTCCTGACACTTAAACATCAGGAGAACGATAACCGCGCATAAACGTCATTACCAAGGGGACTGAATTAAAGAAATCATTCGGCTTGTTCAAATTATTTACCTGCAGCAATGTTCAGTTAATTTTCAAAATGTAATTGGCTAAGTTTGTGCAGTTTGAGCTGGTCGACTGAAAGAGGCTTTTATCCAGTTTCAGGTGCAGATTTCTCCCGAATTGAAACACATTTCAGCACTCCGTTTTATCGCAACTGTAAACTATTTAATTTATCAAATATACAGCCGATTCTTGTATTCTCAATCTCATTAAAAAAGAAACAACAACAAGTAAACAAACAAAGGAACGAATGAACGGACAAATGGATGGACAGACGGACAGAGCAAGAGGCAAACAAACAAATTCTTTTCTTTTGATACGTGTAGCTCGTGGCAATAAATATTCGTTCTACCGTTTTTTTTTCTTCCTTTCTTTCTAAAATTTCAAAAAAGTTGTTTTTGATTCAATCTTGCCAGTCTCAAGGTCGGCTCAGTTTGCATATTTTATAATCGTTTGTGACACATGCCATTTGGCTTTTAACAATATGATTCATTCCATTTATTGTCTCCTATCGATTTGGCTTTCTCGTAGATCAAAAAAAAAGGAAGATAAAAATCTCCCTGGAAACAGTGGCATCACGAGACCAGGACATGTAAGACACGTGCTATGGGTGCCGCATATGGGCCAAATATTCCTGTATAAGAATTCGCCCAGAATTTTAAAGATTACACTTTACCTGAGATACCAGTTTGTGTTTTTTATCTTATTGGATTTGCGCTGCACGGTATCAACTCTAGTCACGCCTTTGCTCTTGAATCGACGCCTCTGCAAGTTGTTGGTGAATTTTATGGTGTCATTTGCGCCGCGGACACATTTGCGCTGTGGACACAAACCTTGTTGTGCGTCATTAGTGTTTGCGAGACTAAGAAGGATTATCCACAGAACTATTATGTATTACTGAACAGATGACGCCGTGCACTATAGCGATGGTTGCACTGAGTTTGGCACCTATTGCCCATTAATCTGCAGTTTCCAGGCAACTGTGGTTTATACTTCCTACCCAAATGCCAGCCTATAATGCTTTTACGGCCGTAGATCATAGCTTTCTGTCATTACTCAGTAAATCATCCGCGAATGTCGTAAAGGTTGACTTAATTATAGTTAGATGTCACTTGTAAGCCAGTCCGACATTTTCGTCTATGGTCGTCATGGTGACTGGGCTGTCTTCATTTTATGCGTGGATTTGTTTGTAACTGCCGTTGGCAATCATGTTGATGTCATTGAGGGAAAGGGGGTAAAGGTAAAGATGTGCTGAAAAAAGAAATGTGTATGTGTGTGTGTGAGAGAGAGAGAGACAGAGAGGGAGGAGAGGAGTTTGAGAAAGAGAGAGAGAGCAAAAGGAAAGATTAACAGAGAGAGAGAGTGTGTGTGCGTGTGTTGGCGTTTGTGTATGTAAGTGTATGTGTGTGTGTATGTGTGGTGGGGGCTATACCAATAAATATCTCATGGGGTATGTTAAGAAAACCTTTCATTCCAATCTACGATATGGCTGAGTACATTTTTAGACCTGTTCACAGTTTCCACATCCGGGGGAAATCCAGAGCTCCAAGTTCCAAAAATTTAGATCTTTAATTATTTAAGATTGGCAAACGGCTCTTTTGCAACACTTTCCGTATTCTCGAGGCGCCAGTAGTTCTCTTTTAAAGTGAGTGCTCTTGGCATTGTAGTTACAGCAGAGGGTTATCTTTGCGCAGTGCATTTTACGTGGAACTTTGTGACCCCTCAATGCCACTTTAGAGAAGGGTTTCAAAGGCGTGGACGTTTGGGAATTCCCCAATTCTCGCTGTCGGCGCTCTGCCGTAATGTGATCATCAACTTGTTCCCAGAAGTGTTTGAAACGCGATTTTCAATATTTTCATCCTCTGTGGAACAGTTCCCTCTCTCTTTCTATGTCGGTCTCTCCTTCTCTCTTCTTTTCTCTTTCTGTCCCTCTCTTTCTGTATCCCTGTCAATTTCTCTCTCTTCTTTCTCTCTCTCTGTCTCTTCCCCCCCCCCTCTTTTTCTTCTCTGTTCCTTTTCCCCCCTCTCTCTTCCTCTCTTTTATTTCTCTCTTTCTATCATATAATGCAATTTCGCAAGTATGTTCGCACAACTGTGGATAGCAACTCTTCTTTGTCAGATATTAATTCATGAACTCCAAGAGAGGATTTTTTTTTCTATTGATTAAGACAGAGTAGATAATTTCAAATAATTATGTATATTTATTAAACTAAAAATATATATAGTATACGGGATCCATTTCAAATAAAACAGTATTATTTCTCACCTTTACTCACATTGGGGCCTTTGCAGTAAATGGTTTGATGGGGGGACAAGCGTTGTGCTTCTAAGTAATATTTCATTGCAAAACGTATTAGGTACGGTTCTGCCATGTCATGTCATTTTATAATTTTAGATTGTGCTAGCTCTCTCTTTCTCTCTCTGTCTTTCTCTTCCTGCCTCTCTATCTCTCTTTTTCTCCTTGTCTCTTTCTCTCTCTCTCTCCCTGTCTTTCTCTTCCTGTCTCTCTCTCTATCTCTCTTTTTCTCCCTGTCGCTTTGCCTTTCTCTCTCTCTTTTTCTCCCTGTTTCTCTCTCTTTCTCTCTCTCTCTTTTTTCGCCTTCTCCTCTCTCTCCCGCTCTCACACATGCTCTTTCTTTCACTCTGTCGTTCTCTCATTCACGTACATTCTGTCTGTTTCTCTCCCTCAGTCATTACACACACACACTCCCTCTCTCTTTCACACATACTTTCTTTTCTCTCTCTCTCTCTTCCCCCCCCCCCCCTGTCTCTCAGGTTCAGAGGAAAAAGTGGGAATTTTTCCAGTCCATTATTTAAAATCTCATATTTTATAGGTTATTGTCATAAACCCGCATTTCCAAACTCGCCCGCTGCAATGCTTCAGACCAGCGTATTTTTGATGTCTCTCAAGGTAACAGATCCCATCGTCTCTCAGCCTGAAAACCACTGGTTTAAGTTCTTTTCATACAATTTCCTGGAAACTTTTTGCGTTTTCCCATCTCCCTCTCACCTAAGTCCCCAATCATTTGGCTTCCATTATGGAAATATCAATCAATAAATAAACTGATGGGGGATAACTCTAGTGTCTCTCATCGGATTATCCAGAGTTCAGTTTCTTGGCAGTTTTTACATTGGTTGTTTCTGAGTTACAAAACGGGTCAATGTTAACTTAACTCTTCACGGAAAAGGAAATTCGATGAGACGTGGGGCGTTTCTGATGGGTTATTTGCTTATTTTCAATTCTTGAAAGTTGACAAATACTTTGTGGGTAAAAGTGATCGGCGGAAGGGTGCGGACATGGTGTTTAATTAGTATTAGATACCAGGAGAGAGAGAGAGAGAGAGAGAGAGAGAGAGAGAGAGAGAGAGAGAGAAAGAGAGAGAGAGAGAGAGAGAAATTGAGAGAGAGAAAGAAAAAGAGAGAGAGAGAAAGAAAGTTAGTGAGTGAGTGAGAGAGAGAGAGAGAGATAGAGAGAGAGCAATAGAGAGGGTGTGTGTGTGTGTGTGTGTGTGTGTGTGTAAATGAGTGAGGGAGAGAAAAAGAGAGAAAGAAAAGATATACATGTATGAGAGAAAGAAAGAGAGAGAGAGAGAGAGCGAGTGTCTGTGTGTGTGAGAGAGAAAGAGAAAGAAAGAGAGAGAAAGAAAGAAACAGAGAGAAAGAGAGCGAGAGAGAGAGAGAGCGAGAGAGAGAGAGAGAGAGAGAGAGAGAGAGAGAGAGTCGTCAGCCAGTTATACTGGAATGGAAGTACATGTCTCAGGACAGGAGGATGACAACAGGGAGTAACTGAAAAGGAAGAAAAAGGAGGAAGAAGAGGAACAGGAAGAGGGAGAAAGTTACACATAACAGTCATTACTCTCGGGAGAAAGGAGGTTAGTCCCTCAAGTAGAAATACTCGGGAATTAAATACGAAATGCAATTTTTCCAATTGACAACATTACAAGCTCCACTGAATACCGAATTCTCGACTAGCAGCAGTGGCTAATCGGGGCACTCAGTGGAGAGTAACTAGCATTTCTTTAACCCTTCTCGTTCCGCAGATCATATTTATTGCTAGAATATCCACATTCATCTCCTGGGTGGTCTCTACACTGCCATGTCATGGAAAAGACTGCATACTACAAAACACAAATTGCACAGGAGAAGCGAAGAAAAGGTCAAAATGATTAGTTTAGGTTGCACTTCACTTAATTTTTTTGTTCTGTTTAGATTTTGTGATGACTAGCTGAAAGTAGTCGTACAAAACTGACCCAGGTAGAAAGACAGTTTTGAATCTGAGTTTGAGTTAACGGTCACATTGTGCTAGGATATAGTTATAGCAAGTCGATAGACAGAATGTAACGGAATGATAGATCTGTTTCATCGTATCGTTTAGGTATTATTTCTTACGCGAGGCTTTGCTACATACAACTTTTGTTCTTTTTGCCAAATTTTTTACTCATCAGCCACCTGCATGCCTTCACAAGAGCTTGAGTTTGGAGAGATCATGTCATCCCGATAACGGACGCATAGTGTTGGATAGAAACAAGACGATAGACAGAATATAACAGAATGATCGCACAAAAGGAGATCCTAACAGAAGCCTTCACCAGTCATCTCCTTAGAAAGATATAGTATAGAGTGTCCATAAAGTATGGGTACATGGTAAAATAACACACACTTCTTAAAACGAAACAATTTTATTCAATTGGGATGTTCATGAATAATATTTTCAGCATGATTTCCATCATTTTCAATGCATAACTTGATGCGCTTTGCAAAATTCAGGTGAACTCGATTTAACAGGTCTGCATTGCCGTCGATTTCAGCACACTGACTGGTAATGCGTTCTCTCAAGTGGTTTAAAGCTGTAACCTTCATCGAGTACAGTTTCTCTTCTAGCATAGCCCAGAAACAGAAGTCTATGGGAGAAAGGTCTGGTGAACGAGGGGACCACTCCACGTGACCTCTTCTTCCAATCCAGTGAGGAAAAGTGTCATTCAGCCAATCTCTAAAAGCTGTAACAAAATAGATAGTGAAATCCCCCATGTACCCAGACTTTGTGGACACCCTGTACAATAAAATATCATTCTATAAAACGATATTACAAAGTGAGTTTATCCTAGACTGGCAAGTGCCGTCCTTTTCCGTAGTATGGTAGTCAATATTCCAGCGAACATTCAACTAGGGCCGAGACTCTTGGGAAGTGGATAATATTTACTCTCATTGCGCTGAGGGTAGCTTTATCTTGATGAAAAATATTATATGACGCCCTAACTGGAGCTTTGGCCTGAAGAGTGTCTGACGTGGTACACATTTGGGCTACAGAATTATCGCATAAAGCTGTGTTTTCATGTGTACGGAAACGGAAACGTCAAAAATCCATGAAATGGTAAAAAGAAAGACTGTTTCCAGTGTGTACAGAAAAACAGCGTTTCGTTACACATGAAAACATTCCGTCTGTGTCACAACTTGAAGGGGTTTTGACGTTTTCGTTGCCGTTTCTGTTTCCGTACACGTCAAAACACAGCTTAAAGGGTGATTAAATAGTTTTGTCGTGTGGAAAATGGAGTTGACAAAGCACAGCAAAATGCAAAGACAATTATTTCACAGAGCTACATGGCAAAGAGTCAGTGCGCACCATCAGTGAATGCACTCCTCGTGATGTTCCCTTTCATAGGATAATTCCACAAGTAATAGCTACCGGACAAGATTCAGTGAGCAACGCTAGTGAAAGGATATATGTTCTTAACATGCCGCAGTTTAACCCCTCCTCGCGAGTTAAGAGTTCAATTATTTGAGCATTTCTGGGATTATTCCTCGGTCGCTCGTGAATATTGCATGCTCTTTTGTAGCGTATTTGACCAGCAACCATATTTCCCTCCTTCGTGCCAATTTTGAGAAATATTCGTTCAGCAGCTTTAGAGCCTATTGGTAATAAAGGGCTTTTCTTGTATTTTTATAATTATAATAGATGGACGAGAAAGTTTTCGACAATGCAGATGCCATTTCCTACTCCACAGATCATGGCACATGTTTAACCTGTAACTTCCTTTGAACTTTGAACTAGTGATCGTTTTCATAATGCCGCTGCACGAAACTGATCAAACATTAGAAATGGCGTAAATTTCATTCTGATGTAATTATCCCATTTATGACATTGTTCAACGAATAATGCGTGGGTTCACTGTACAAAACGCTCTTTGCAATTGGGGATCGGTTAATTTATGCTTCCACCCGCCGCACATGGACTTCCCACCTTTCTCTCTCTCTCTCTCCCCCCCCCCCTTTCTCTCTCTCTTTTTCTCTCACACTTTCTCACTCTCTCTTTCTCTTTTAGTTTTCTTTAAAGTGTTAGGGTTGTCGGGAGTGGTTAAGGTGGGCTGGTTAAGATACGAAATGTGACAATATTGATACCCTGACGAGTTAGTTTATCCAAAGACTGCACCGTGCTGTTGCGGGTATGCACTCTGGATACTTAGTCCTTTAGCTTAGGCGTGCACCTGAGACTTTGTTTGGTGCAGCGGCTTCGCAGTGGCGTCGTGGTGGCGTGGTAGTGGCGCTGCAGTAGCGTCGCAGTCGCGCCGCAGTGGAGTCATAATTAGCGTGGCAGTGGCGTCGTGGTAGCGTCGCAGTCGCGCCGTTTTTTTCTGAAATTTAGGCGAATAAATACAGATGTGCACGTATGCGAGACAGGGGCATACTCAAAGGGAACATGAGTCAAAGACAGACCACAACATTACAGCTAGGGACACGCTGTGCGCCTCTAGCCTTAGGATCAAGGTAAACTCCAACGGATAACTCGGTCAAACAGAATATTACGCTTTATCGAATTAACCAGAACGCCCCAGACTGTTTGTTTTCGAAATGCCAACACCCGTTTATTTGTTCACTTAGCAGTAAATATCTCAGTGAGGCTTTCAGTCATCAAGCCAGGAACATCTTTTACCAGGACAAGGTCTCTCTACAGGCCAACCTGTGCTGCTGGTGGATCTCGTTATACCAGGGGTGTTCAAACTGGGAAGAGGGGGGGGGGTGCTTGGAGAAGGGAAGAGGGGGGGGGGGGTGGGAACAAGGCATATATTGGGGAGGGGGTCACGAGCCAAAGGAAATACATGACTCCCCCATCCCCTTCCTCTTTTTGTGTGTTTCTCTCTCTCCCTCTTTCTTTGTCTCTGCCCTTCTTCCTCTCTCACTCCTGTGTATTTGTGATTGTATGTAAATGAGCGAGAGAGAGAGAGAGAGAAATAGAGAGGGTGTGTGAATGAGAAAGATGGCGAGAGTGAGAGAGGAGAGAGAGAGAAAGAGAGAGAGAAAGAGAGAGAAAGAGATATAAAGAGAGAAAGAAAAGGTGAGAGTGAGAGAAAGACCGAGGGAGAGAGGGGAGAGGGAAGAGGGAGAGAGCGAATGAGAGAGTGAGAGAAAGACCGAGGGAGAGAGGGGAGAGGGAAGAGGGAGAGAGCGAATGAGAGAGTGAGTTAGTGAGAAAGACAGAGAGAGAGAGAATGGAAGAGTGAGTTAGTGGGAAAGACAGAGAGAGAGAGAGAATGGAAGAGTGAGTTAGTGGGAAAGACAGAGAGAGAGAGAATGGAAGAGTGAGTTAGTGGGAAAGACAGAGAGAAAGAGGGAAAGAGGGGCGCGCGCGAGAGAGAGGGAAAGAAAGGGAGAGAGACAAAGAGAGAGAGATAGAGGGAGAGAGAGAGAGAGAGCAAATTAGCGGGGGGGGGGAGGGGGAGGTTTAAGGGTATTTTGGTAATAGTGGGGAGATCTCAAAGCGGTACGTAGAGCTATGAAGAGAATCACTAAGCAAATGAAAAGGGCTGAAAATCCTTGCACTTGCAGTTAACGAAAGCGTTCTGTGGCAATGAACTTTATAGGTTGACGATTTGTTCCGCTCACCGTGCGTGGCAGTTGATATAAAGAATAAAGGTGATACTACAAGGTGGTGTGTATCAAGCTATAGGTGGTGAAATGTACGGGATCGCTAGCGCAAACAAACTCATATGTCACACAGGTGGCTTCTTCCCAGAGGTTCCAAACCTTCATCGCCCCGTTTACCCCAGACAACTTTTCGGAATAACCTCCCGCGCCCCCTCCCCCCCCCCCCCCCACCCCCTTGTTTTAATCGGTAATTTGAGTTTACACTTCTACCACAGGAAAGCAACGGAGAACTTTAAAATGTTCTTTTTAGCATAATCATTTTAAGTTCAAATAAAAATAACAATAACAACACCACATAATATTGTTATTTCACTAATTTCAGATAAGAAAATGCAAGAATTATTATCCTATGAAGGAAATCCACTTTCACAAAGTGTTTAAGAGCACATACATGGTACACACATCTTATGAATCATTACACAAACATATCATAACTCCATAACTGGCTTATTACATGAAGTAACAGGGCATGCGACCTTGGTAAAATCTGGCACACATCTGGCTATAATGTCTTGTTGAGGCGAATTGTGGAGGGCAAAAACCGTCTTCTGTTTATTAACAACGATGCACATTCTCATATACCAGAACTAAACAGATTTAAAATATATATAAATGATAGATCTATATGTTTTTAAACATGGTCTAAATTAATGTATAACTCCGAGATCAGCAAAATGAAGAGCATTTTCCAAAACTGGCTGTCAAATTTTATCCTGGGACATAGACAGAACATAACACGTGTTACCTGAACACTTACACTGTGTTTTACATTAATTTTGAATGATTATCTAAAAGGGGCCACAACTGATGCAAAATTTGATTTACCCAGTTTTGGAAAAAAAAAACTCTTCAAATATACCGGGTAGGTGAAAATTACCCCGGGTTGGGAACCCCTAGGGTATCCGGACTCCGTCTGTGATCGATTACCTAAAAACATCAGCTTTGCTATTGCCACTTGTCAGAATCACCTACACCAGCTGAAGTCGATTGCACTGAGTTACATAATCGGATCGAGAGTCCCAGATTTGGTCAACACTTTTGAAACAGTATTTGGGCTGACCTGGGAGAGACCATCCATCGTTCGCACGTTGCCAATCAGCGGCCCTTAGGGACGGGGCACATGGTGCATAGTTATTAGTATAAAAAAAAATGCTTGATATTTGGTAAATTTATGATGCAAAATTGTGGCAGTGCTACTGCGACTAAGAAAAAAAAAAAAGCCAGTTTTCCCACAGGTTCCACAATAAGTGACGTCAATCAAGGCCTATAGTAAACAAAATTCAATATTTTCCCTATTTGGCTTTGTAAAATACGGCACTTTTCATGACTTCCGAGCGTTTGCTGTTGGATGGCGGTGCGAAATCTGTGCACGCTAAAAGTACTAGCTGTCTCATCTTATTAATTCTAGTATCTTTGATTATAACGAGATAATCCCAATTGAAAAACCTTCGTAGGCTCCCCAGAACCCCCCACCCCCTACAAAAAAAACCTTCACACGCTGGGGGCGACCCCCATCCCCATTCACCCGCCAAGAGCGTACGTACTATGTAGATGGTCCCCGATCTCGTGACAAGCTCACATTGACCTAATATTTCTTGCTGCCTCCTTGGCATTCTCTGACAACATTGTCTTCGTCATCATGTCAAGACCCGACAGATCTGTCACCGACTTTGAATGACTCATCGCTCCTAGCCAGTCAGAGAGTACAAACTGACATGAGATCATTCAAAATTTAAAAAAAATAAGAATTTAAAAAACATGCTGTTCCTCGAGGGATACAGGTGATTGGAGGACGCTTCAGGCAGGGTAGGGTCTCCGTGTATCCGAGCATTCTGCTACATTCTGTCTATCATTTTTGCTTCTTCTTAACACAATGTTCGTTAATATGACGATGTGCTCTATTGAAATTCAAACTGAAAATTTTCTCTCTCTCTCTCAGTCTTTCTTTCTGGCCCCATCTCTCTCTCTCTGTTTCCCATTCTTTTCCTCTGTTTCTCTCTCTCTCATTCTCTCTCTCTTTCTCTCAGTCTTTCTCTGTGTCTCTCTCTGTGTCTTCCTCTCAGTCTCTCTCAGTCTCGCTCAGTCTCTCTCTCCTTCTTTCTCTGTCTCTCTCTCTTTATCTCCCTGTCTCTCTCTCTGTTTATCTCTCTGTCATCTCTCCTTCTCTCCCTGTCCCTCTCTCTCTTTATCTCTCTGTCTCTCTCTCATTCTCTCTCTGTGTGTCTCTCTCTGTCTCTCTCAAACCCAAACTACGAGCTGTGTCAGAACAAAATGTAAAACTCTTGAATTATTTTCCACAATACGCATCCGTTTGCAGATATCTGCAAAGAGAGGTTGGCAACTGTAGCCAGGGGTTGGTTTCAGACATGGCAAGGCGTTAAGCTCAGTGAAGCTGTAGGGATCCTATTTGGCAAAATGCTGACAGACAAAATGGCTGCCAAACAACAGAACTTGGCAACGATGCCATTAAGATGCGTGACCAACTCTTTTGGGGATGCGCTAGAATAGCCAGCTGATCTAGTGTTGCCCAATAAGAACTGTTAGAGAAAGATGTCTTTAATTGCTCTATTAAAAAAAAACTTTGAATACTTCTATTGTTCTGAGAGATCTCTGAGAGTTTAAGATTTTGGCAATTGAAAGAGACCGAGTTTGCTGAAAACTCACAGTGTCTATATTGACACTTAGAGAGGACACACTGAAAGAGAGGGAGGAGTCTTTCTCTGATATGTTTACTTTTTCTCTACCTTTATTTCTCTGTCTCCCCCCCCCCCCCATATGTTCTTTCTTTCTTTCTTTCGTCCGCTCGATCTTTCAACAGCTTTGACCCCTTCCTCACCCCCATTCCACTTCGCGGTAAGTTTCGTCTCGTTTCTACACCGCCTGGATCACATGTGGTCTCGGATTTCTCCTTTAAAATATTCATGACCGTATCGCAAACAGAATACTGCCAGTCGTTCGGTACCCGGAAGGTCAAGCGATCCTCAAGCTTGAGGAACCCCCGAGTGTTTTGGCATCGTTTTAGGTTATATATTATTCTCCCCATTCGGTCTGAAAGGTCAGGCTTATTTGCGCACAAGTAATACACCCCAACAATGCATAATTTTTTTTTCTTTTCTTATGTGAGATGAAGTTGGCAGTGCTGCAATATTTGACGACTGGGAAATATAATTATGATGGCTTGACCTGAAACTGAAAGGGCTGGTTCCATATCATGTCTAAGTATAGCGTGTAGCTGCCAGCTAACTGCCAGCCGCCTTCTAACAGAGGCTTTTTGTTACTTATACATACGCAACCCAAATGTTTTTTGCGCTAGGGACGCGCACGTATACGTACCTATCCCCAATCCCGTCCTTATCCTCAACCCTAAATCTTATCCAATCCCTAACCCTGTTCCCTACCCTTTCAACAAAAAAAAACACACAGAAAGAAGTCCAAGAAAATTAAAAACAAGAAAAGTGAGATGTAAATGTCAAAGGCCAGCGAAACTTCCTAAAATAACGATCTAAACACAGGAGGATCGATACCCTACTAGGAGCGTCCACTAACCACCCCGCTTTTAACCTAGGACTGTCGTTATTAGAGCAAGACATCTTGAAAGGGTTGACGTTTTTAGGGTCAAAGAGTGCACGGCGGGCGCTATCAGCTCAATATCATTACCTGTTTTAGCTTTTAGTGATTAATTAAGCACAATAAGCGCGATATAAAACAAGACCCTTCGATCACTAAATTCGGTCAGGACCATTAGAACGTATTTATTTACTTCTGAACTTCTGACAGCATAATGAGTTAATAATGTTTAAAACAGGGCCGTCTGAACATCTTTATGGGCACATGGACAAAGCAATAGGATTTTAGTGTTGTTACAAGTACGTACGGTCCCCCAAGCTTTTGCGCTAGGGGTACGCATTTTAAAGCCTTTAGTGACCCCAGAGCTAGAGAGCTCGCGTCCCGAAATACTTCTTACAACAGCCTTAATTAATTATGCTTTCAGATTTTTTTTTGTTTTCCTCCTGTTTTTTGGTTGAAAGGGTAAGGGGACAGGGTTAGGGATTGGATAAGATTTAGGGTTGAGGATAAGGACGGGGTTAGGGATAGATACGTATACCTATGAGCCCCTAGCGCAAACTCTTGGGGTACGTACGTACAAGTAACGACAGCCATAGGGTTTTGCTTTCCCGTTTCAAAAGTCAATGTAAATTTGCATGCATGGTGGCTCCTAAACCTTTGGGACCCCTGCGCAACTGTTCGGTGTACCCATGACTGTGTTAAGACGGCTCTGTGTTTAAGGTATCTCAGCCAGCATCCACATGGGCACATGGACAAAGAGTTAGGATTTTAATGTTGTTACAAGTACGTACGGTCCCCCAAGCTTTTGCGCTAGGGGTTCGCATTTCAAAGCCTTTAGTGACCCCAGAGCATCCACAATCCAACGTAGATTTATATAGAAGTTCCGTAGGGATGGTAGGATTACCATCGGGGAGGATTCCCTACATCAAAACAAAAAAAACGTCGATGCGATGTCGTAACCAGAGGATTTACGAAGGAACGATGTCATTCCTACGTCCAAATGTGATGTAATCCTACACTTTCAATTCGGGTGGGAATGTGGCCTGGGCTTTCATGGTTCAAAGACTTTTGGGCTGGGGATGTTTGAAAATCTTCGAAGCGTTTCGTTGGACTGTTTGAAAATATCTTAATGACACATAGATATTTGAAAATATTTAGCAGCTTGTGGCAGTTTGAAAACATGTGTGAAGTATTTGCATGACAATGTGATTCTCAACTTGAATGATATTATTGAACCCGCCCACGCTGTAGTGTTTATTAAAGTCAAAATTGGGCAAAAAGAAAAGGTTGTATGTTGCGAAGCCCCGCGTGAGAAATAAAACCCAAACAATACAAAGCAAACTAAAGAGAAGACAAAAAATACACAAATTTTCGGCTTTCGCCTTTGTCAAGTGAAAAAAAACGAACAATAAAAGACTTCAACAGGAACGAAGTGAACCAGTTTACTTAGCTGCGAGTTCTTGCTTCGTTAGCAGCACCAAAGCACGTCCGTCCGCCAAAAGCATGGTTTAGTTTGCTTTGTATTGTTTGGGTTTTATTTCTCGCGCGGGGCTTCGCAACATACAACCTTTTCTTTTTGCCCAATTTTGACTTTGCTTATAGCCCTGCTGCGACCTCACAGTTTTTCTGTGGTTTTTATGATATTTCGTGTAGTGTTTATTACCAGACAAACCAAAACAATGTAACAAGCACCTTGTTAAAATGATATCAATTACACTTCAAAATTCAAAATTCTTACCAGTGTGATAATGCAAAAGGGGCCCCCATTACAGACAGCGCCCCACGAGCCCATTTCGTACGACGGCTATTGCTGCTGGAACCCAGTTAAAACTAGCCTTTGACTTTGAGTTTAGTTTTAACGGGGTTCCAACATCCGACCGACGATTTGTAATAATACAAAGGGCTCACTCCGCCATTATTTCATATTAAAATACATAATACTTGCTTATTTCTCCTTTTTGTAAGTTCAGTTTCTCCCCTTTTTCAGTCTAAATAAATATTATAAAATATTACATTCTTAAAAAAAAGTGTTTTTCTTATCAAGGCCCTCAGATTTGGAATTCTCTGCCCCTGTCTTTGAGAGAGACTGAACATTTTTATGACGTTTAAACATCAGCTGAAACGTCACCTTTTCACACTCTGAATGTCTATATATTTGTTTTTTTCCTGAGTATGCCTGTGTATTGTGTGTGTGACTATATGATATAAATGTTGTAAAGCGCTTACAGCCTGGTTGTTAACGGGATGGAGTGTTATATAAATGCTATGTTATTATTATTATTATTAAGATTATTACCATGCTTCTAATTTGTGCAAGAGCTAACACGAATAAATGGCTGAATTTCCATTTTATAAAAACAAATATTAAAACATGGCGTAAGTTGCTAATCCATGTTTTGTGTCGCACATCACGACACGTCACAATCATAACTATGGGAAATGAGATTCCCCATTGAATTCCTGTGTGGGAGAGGCTGAGAGGGAAAAGGGGGGGGGGTGCTTCAGGTCTAAACGAGGTTTCCCATCATCTCTATTATTTTATCCATCCCGAATTCGGAATAATGCAGTTGTTAATTGATTTACTGCAAGGATAATACGCAGCTCACTCGATGTCTAATGCGATTTTCACATGTGCCAAATCTCCTGTATGCAATAATACGGGATAACATAATATTATACAAAACGACTAATCATCAGTGGTGGAAAACATAAAAGCGTATCTGATTTTTCATAGTTTTGAGAAAGACACAGGTTCGTTTTGCCTTCCTCAATTCGCTGGAACAATTCACTTTAACAAGATTTGTGCCATATTTCACTTTGGTTCCTTACGGGGAGCCCGGCCGGTACAGGCATGTTTGGAATTGTGGGATTTTTCTAATATTATTTTCCTTTCCTTGATCCTATGGTAGGTAGGATCGAGCACCTAGTCTTCTCTGATAACGACGAAGAACTCTTAGTGCCCGCGTGCACGTTGCGCACGTTAAAGATGCCTCGGGAGTTGGAAATCGAGAAGAGCAGGCCGAACAGGCCGCTGCCCGGGCAAAATTAAATAAAATTTATACCTGCCACTCATCCCCCCCCCTCCCTAAACAAACAAACAAACAAAAAACTCAGATCGGCGCTGCACTGTGGCGACGACGTGTCTGCTCCAGTTGTAACTGGGCTGCAATGACATTAAGGCAAATTTCCCGAATGAGTTTAAAGATATTTATTATTTCTAATAATTTTATTTATTTTTCTCTTTCAAAACTTTGCACCCCTAAGAATTTTGCTCTCCGGGCCACCGCCCCTGTTGCATCCCCCCACGTTACGCCACTGGAAACATGGCAAACGTAGCCGTTCTTCTCCAAACAAAACAAACGAGCGAACAGACCTCTCATTATTCTTCCGTGAAATGTCATAGACAAGCGGCAGACTGTTACAGCAACAAAACGTAATGGTTTGTGTGTGGCTGGTGCTCGTTTTTGAAGTCGATATTTACTGACGAGTTCACATGAAAAAGCCTTTCAAACAAAGTGATATCGTCCGACTCTTTGTTGGTGTCGGATATTCATAAACCGCCGATTAATGACGTCATCATGCGTGTGGGGAAAAAGTCCGGTGCGGTGCGGTGCGGTGCGGTGGCGCACTGCGTCACATCTTTTTTGTCTCGGTTTTAGACTGAGATTTGGGCTGTGAAGTTAAAGCAGAGAGTATGTATTTATAGAGAGATCTCACTTCCGTCAAATCGCGAAACTAGGTCGCTGCGGCTACAAGAACTGTAAGAGACCGTCTTGACCAAAGATAGTGTGCATATCAGCTGTTTACTGCGGTTTGTTCATATTTTTTGGCTAATTGAAACTGTTTAGAGCCGTTTGTAGGCTCTTATGCCGCGTGGAAATGTACAGACAGATATTGTTTACCGCAGCGACCTACTTTCCGCTCCATGCTAACAGTGATTTTGAGGCGCCTCCCGTGTCTCGCAGTGCAAATCGACCAAGAGTGAAACCTTTTTATACATACCTACTCTCTGATTAAAAGTGACCTCGAGCCCAATGACGGGACGAGGAGAAAGTCTGTCTCACTAGTTCGGGCCCATCAGAGCTTGTCTTGAGTAGCTGGCCGAAAGTCTTGAGTTTTGAGTCTGGCACGAGAAAGGCCCTATAGTGTTAGAAAGAAGCAAGGCGACAGACAGAATAGAGCAGAATGATAGGACACAGGGACTGGGGAGTGAAAAGTGACCACGCTCAGTGGCGAGATCTAAACAAGTCCGTCTCACCAGTTCGGGCCCGTCAAAAATTTGACTTGAATCCGCTGGCTGAGAGAGAGACCTCACACCCAGAGTCAAAACAGTCGCCAGACAGACGTGACTCAGAGTGTTACCCGGCCTAAAGCCGTGTTTTCATGTGTACGGAAACGGATACGGCAACGGAAATGTCAAAAAAAACTTTCATGTAGTGAAATAGAATGTTTTCATGTGTACAGAAACGCTGTTTCCGCATACATTGAAACACTCGTTCTTTTTACTGCTTGGTGGATTTTTGACGTTTTCCTTTTCCGTGCACATGAAAACACAGCTTTGGGATGTAATGTTTGAGTTCTGTGCCTGCCACTTTTTCTGGCATTGATTTCAGTACATCCAATATTCACTTTTGTACCAGACCATTTGCTTAATCACTCCCAAAACAACACTGTCAATCTACAAACGCCAAACTCAGATTTTTCAAAGCTTTCAAGATTGTAGTTTCAGGACCAGGTATTGTGAAAAGTAGCTGACCCAGCGAAGGGTAAAAAAAGGGAGTAATTATTATCACCCAACACTTTAAAGAGAATAGGCAAACGAAATCTCCGCTCCTACTTTTCGATTCTACTCAAAGAAAATAATCTTTTTGTGTCTGTGTTTTTGTGACTCGAAAAGAAAAAAAATAGCTCCATTATATTAGGTCATTAATTTTGTCACACACAAAAAAAAGATGCGTACTTTATCGTTAAAACTTCAAGCAGTCCACAAATTTTCGTAATATTTGGTCGCATAGCAACGACCGTTTAGGTACTTAGGTGTTCACCCGTTACCTCCTTTATAATATGAGGACGATAATGTATTCTTTTGAACTCATTGTTGTACTACCGTAGTGAAGGAGACTTCTTGAGGCCCTTTGTGGGAAAATGTGCCATCCATTTCTTAATGAGTATATCGATCATCGGCCTCATTGTCAGTTCAGCCTTACCTCCTTATGTAGTGTGAGAAAGTCCATCCAGTTGATTTTTGGTGTGGCTCGGGTTCTTGATGTGGACTGGTCCTGGGCTTGTAGTATAATTAATTGTGTTTTCATGTCATGTAGTATATTACTCTGAAACGTAAGGTGATTCTGGTGATTCTAACTCTGTCCTGTAGCAAATTCTGTAATACAAAATAGTTCTGGGCTTGTTACGGCAAAAATAATGTACTTTTCTGTGGTGTAAGAGTCTATAACAGGGAGAGATAACCGACCCAGCCCGTAATATATTATGTGGCAGGATAGGCGCGACGATTCCAGATGCATTTCCAATTGCACTCAACACATTTGTTACAGTTTGCGTTACTCTTGTTTTCTTAACGACGAAACCCTGTGTTGTTTATCATTTTGTCTTATTTGTATAAACACAAGACGCTCACCCTGTGTAGCCTGGTCACAAATTTAATGTTAGCTATTTTTTCATGCGAGAAACAGGGCGAGATTTCTAACACGATGGTTTGAAATCACTTCTAACTGGATTCTTTTTTGGACGAGCCGATTAACACATCGTTTACATTACAATTTCTTGTGTATTCTCCACTGCATCTGAGGTTTTGAAACACTTATAGATTCGGATTGGATAAGTTTCGAGCCAGGATTATTTTACGACGTTGTGGATAGCAGAATCAGACCAAGGATATGAATTCAGCATCCACTTCCGTCTCAGTGCGAGACAGTGGCGGAAAGAAAATCAAACAAAACGTGGATCTCGAGGTAAGTTCTATTTGTCTGTCTGTCTGTCTGTTTATCTGTCTGTCTGTCTGTAAACATATTTGTATCACCCTCTGTCTTACTGCCGTTGTATTCACTGTCAAGCTGCTTATAATCTATGTGTTTGACTGTCTGTCTGTTAGTAGGTCTATGTGTCGCTATTTGTCGTTCTAACTGCCTTGTTTGCTCAAAATTCCACGTCAGTATAATTGTCTGCTTACCAATTTGGCAGTTTGTATAATTATATTTCAAGAACTGTTCTGTCTATGGATTATCTTTCCAGCTATGTCTTTTATCATAATAAGGGTATCGGTCTATTGAAGTTCTGCCTTAGCAAACGTGATGTTACGTACATCTGTCGGAAGGTCTTCCCCCCGTCCGCGCCACTTACCAAAAAGTTAACAAACATAATAAATTATGATGAAGACCTCCCCTAACTCGCGCTTTCGTTCTTTCTGTCTTCTTTCTTTGTCCCATACAAATACTAAAGCCAACCTTTTGATAAGCCCGCTCAAAAGTCCCCTCTTTAGTGTGTTTTCTTGACTGGTGCGGACGGGCGGAGGACCTCCCCATCTGTCCACTGTTGATTTTACTCCATGTGTCAGCCTGTCCCGGGCGGGTCCTCTGTTTTTGTCCATGGCGGGGAAAAAACAAGAGGTGTCATCCACTTTGTGAGCTTTGCGCATTTGTAAAACTTAAGGAGAAACTGCCAAATGCCTCTCATTTTGCGTTTCCTGAACCGCAATGATTTTGACATAGCACTGTGGGAGAAGAGTTCCGTACGTCACGACCATCCACTTAAAACCCACCCTAAAGCAATGCCTAACCTTAAAATCAAACATATCTATGCCTAACCCTGTCCTTATCCCCAACGCTAAGCCAATTATCACTCCAACCCATCCGTCAACCATTCAAGCAGAAAACAGGCAGACATCTGTACAGAATTGTAACAGTTCAGTGTCATCGGGACGTACGGAACTCTTTCCGGGCAGGTTTCCTGGTCGGTGATGATGTGTGAACAAATAACCTAACAGCTATGTAAACAATGAGAGTGGATCTGACGAAATAGGGCTTAAGGTAAATAAAAACACACAAAGTCTTGAGAAACCCCACCCCAAAGGGGGGAAAATTGTCTATGTAAATTGAGATTTGCTTATAATATAAAAGTTTAACTATTCACCTGCATTCAGTTGCAATATTTGCTTGAAATCATCGTAGGAATATTTTATTTTCATGTCTTAAAGAGGTATAAACATTTCACCTTTAGCCCGTTTTTGTCAGCTCCACCCACAAATGTGGTGCACACAAAGATGATTTGATCCAACTTGACTGTTTTTGTTCATGCATTTTTAGGGTCTCATAACAATATTCATAAGGTGCAAGTAAGACGAAATAACAGATCCCCATGCCATGCCATGCACACCTGAAACGCAGAAATACGAAACAGGTGCACGAAAAAATGTTCTGTATCAGAGCTGGAATGGCTTCAAGTCGTCAAAAACTCTGACTGAATCCATCACGTCGACACTGCTCTGCATATTTACGCAATGGGATACGTCATTTTTGACTCATAAGAGATATTAAGCAAAAACTGTCTCTTTTCCTGTCATTTGGTGACTTACGTCATTATGATTCTATTGGATTATTACATTTTCCTATTGGCACATTTCTTTTTCTATAATAATATCTGATTGCCCTCACGCTTAGGAATGCAATGAACCGCGAGTTGCCTCTTGCCATAAAGTCTGAAATAATATGCCATTATCGTAGCGAAGTAACGATATTACTTCCAACTGTAAATGTAACCCAAATGTTTGAAAATAGCATTGGTTCATAACAGTGTTGAGTCAAATAGCAAAATGTACTTTTCGAACGAATATCACATTTTCGTCGATTGTATTTCGGACAGTTACCAAACACAGCGTTCCGAAACAGGAAATACTACTCCATCCAAGAACACCATTAAAATAATTCCTTCTCGCAAGACAAGCCGGACTCGACCAGTGGCTGCTACTGTTTGGCAGATTATGTATTACATTAGTTGATAATACCGTAATTAGAACAAATAATTCCGATCCAATTCCGACAATGGATGGTTTATTTGAAACGGCATCGATAAAAAGAGAGACGAGGAAAAAAAATTCTTTTGTTCTTAGTTTTAGGGGTACCCGCTAGTCAAAAAAAAAAAAAAAAATCTTCGTAGTTCTGCGCGTACCCGCGGATTGGATGCAGGTGCACCCCGCAGCATGGTCAACCGACCCACAAGCAAAGGAAGAAAAAAAAAACGAAAAAAATGTGAAAGCATCAGCCCGCTGCCGATGTGCGTTGTGAGTAACCATCGAGCACCCGGCCTGATGCAGGTCTCTGCTTCTATGACAAGCGCTTCATTTAGTTAGATTTGATTTGGTCTGATCAAGGATTCCCGTCACGCGCTGTGCTAGTCGTAAAGGTAGGGTAGTCGTCGTTTGGATGGCTGTGTTCAGAAATACAACAGTGGTTTTCAGAGTCCCCTGCCATGGATCTCCCATCGTGATCCCAGATTCTCCAACATCCTTATCCATTTTGAATTGTCATCAGTCTGAAGCGGCATGTAATTACAAGTGTGTGTTTGTGTGTGTGCGTGTGTGCGTGAGTGAGTGAGTGAGTGAATGAATGAGTGAGTGGGAGGGTGAGTGGGTGGGTGAGTGAGCTAATGAGTGAGTGGGTGACTGAGTGGGTGAGTGAGTGAGTGAGTGAGTATGTGGGTGGGTGAGTTGGTCTGTGGGTGAGTGAGTGAGTGAGTGAGTGGGTGGGTGGGTGACTGGGTGGGTGAGTGAGTGAGTGAGTGAGTGGGTGGGTGAGTGAGTTAGTGAGTAAATGAGGGGGCCGGTGGGTGAATGACTGGGTGAATGAGTGAGTGAGTGAGTGGGTGACTGGGTGGGTGAGTTAGTGAGTGAGTGAGTGGGTGAATGAGTGAGTGAGTGAGTGGGTGAATGAGTGAGTGAGTGAGTGGGTGACTGAGTGGGTGAATAAGTGGGTGAATGAGTGAGTGATTGAGTGAGTGAGTGAGTGAACGATTATATAATGTTTCAGTACATTCTTTACCAGCTGGGAGTTTCTCCTCTAAACTCCACCGCGATAAAATTCCTCCCTTGGCTGAAATCTCCCCACCCACCCACCCCCGCCCCCTCATTACGCCTTCCTTCAGGTGGGAGTCAAATGTATCCTGTTTGAGAATCACTGCAATACAGTCTGACAAACTGGCAAAACCCCGATCTTGATTTGCTTGGGATCCCAAATCTGACTTACTATTAGCTAGCAGTTTATATAGGCCGTTGAGGATCTATACCAGGCTTGTCCAACTGACGGCCCGCGGGCCACCACCCGGCCCGCTGAAGACTTTTTACCTGTCCTGGCCAATTCCAAAAGCCCGTAAAATTTTCTGAACAAATCTGATAACTTTTTATTTTGTTTCGTTTTTGTTGTTTTTTTAAAGCAAAACCCCGGGGGGGGGGGGGGTCTGGTCCCAACGAATTTATCAGTTCCGGATAATATTTTAACACCCACAGCTAGAATGCCGAGGTATGCAACAGGACAAAACTTTGCAACTGTGGGCCTCGTGAATAAAAGTTGGACAACCTTGATCAATACCATCGAATGACTGAAAGACTTTCTCAACCTCCAATGTGGCCATGTTGACTGATGCGCGAGCGGCAGGTTGTAAATGAATACCGTCACAGCCCCCCTCCTTCTCTCTCCCCTTCCCCTCCCCGGGTCATTGATTCTCGTCCGTCTCAGGAAATAGAACACCTTGGCTGGTTGTGAGCAATGTGGAGCATCTTACG
This sequence comes from Onchidella celtica, assembly GCA_963931925.1. NCBI lineage: Eukaryota > Metazoa > Mollusca > Gastropoda > Systellommatophora > Onchidiidae > Onchidella > Onchidella celtica. Next base: position 44,144,233 of record OZ007583.1, read on the forward strand.
CGCGCGGCAAAGCACGCTCATTAATATCTGAGAGGATTTTTAATGACAAGAGGTGTCAGAGGCCAACTATGATCCAACTGTTTGACGCCTCTTAATGAAAGGCGGTCTCAAGCAGGTCTTAATGAAGTCTCTTTTTACGCATTTTTTGGGTCAATGTTTGCCAAATGATTAACCCAGAACCACATTCGTATAATTATCTCCACTTCAGAAAAGTGTGTGTGCGATATTAAGAGTTGGTGCAAGACTCAAGTAGCTTCCTCAGAACAGTTTTTAACTAGATCTATGTTCAATTTTACTACAGTTCTAGAAAAAAAGTGGGATGGCGAATGGAGCGTTGGTGCAAGACTAAAAAAACTACCTCAGAACAGTTGTTGTTCTTGTTGTTTTAAACTTTGCCTGTCTCCACTTAAACTACAATTTTCAGAAAAAGTGAATGTGATACAAGAGTTGGTGCAAGACTCAAATAACTCCCTCAGGACAGTTTTTTTTTTGTTGTTGTTTTTTTAACTTAGTCTGTCTCCATGTAAACTACAATTTTCAAGAAAGAGCACTTGATGCAAGAGTTGGTGCAAGACTCAGGTAACCGCCTCAGGACAATAACTAACGTGGGTCCGTCTATTTCCAATGAAGTTACGTCTCAGAAGGAGCTGTGACGACAATTTATGACCCCAGTTCTTGTTTGTTCCAACTCCAATTTTTTGCGCAACTGAGAAATTCAACTTTTAAACTTTTGCGGCGTTTGCACTAGTTGTTGTTACGGGACCGTAGTATTTTACACTGTAGCTGTCAGCGAGCAATGAACAAACTCAGTACTTTCGCTATTTGGCTTTGTAATGAGACCACGGTCCTCTAACTTAAAAACTTTTTGATAAGAAGTTAGAACAAATCGGAACTGTGAAACAGCTGGATAAGTGCCACAACGCATTTTAAACAAGTGTCAAAGTGTGCATTTGTTATATCCTCTTCTACAGTTGTTTCCGTTGATGTTTATTTTTTTTATCATATTTGAATTTGTTTCCCGTATTTCCCGAAGGTTTTCCATGTCCCCTTGTAACTTATCGGCACAGGACACAGTGGTTAGAGCGCTTGACCTGGATGGATGCGAGAAGTATGTAGTTCAAATTACATGAGGGATGAGGGTCAGATAGCTTGATTTCTTGCAGTGTATTTTAAGGGACTTGGTAGGTGGCGGTTTGGCTTTGTTACATACATCTTCTCTGTTACAGCCTCCCTGTGCTGAACAGGGCTGAAAAAGCAGCACAGAAAAGCAAATCAAGAAAAACGTCCGGCTTTCATGACCCCTTCCCCACTCTCGGTGTTTTTTTTTTTGGGGGGGGGGGGGGGGAGGACTCTGCCCACCCGATCCCCCTCATTTAGTCTTCTAATTTTGTCAAAGGAAAAATGCGGTCGGAATGCCATTCATAAAGCATGGTCAATAATGATACAACACTCCAGAACTCGGCCGCACACGGACATTAATGAGACGTATCGTTTTACGAGGTCTCTGAAATGTCACACAGTCGCCACGTTAAACATTACGGGCTCAATTCCCAATCCGGCTCATCGATTTTGAAAATGATTGCTTTTGTGACACTGTAATGAAAGGCCTTTGAACAGTTGGCTATAACAGTTTGTTACTGGACGAAATAGAGGCATTAACCCTTTGTTCCAATATGTCACCAAAAAATAACTTGTTGACAACATTTTATTCAAGTGCCTCAATCGGTATGGTTTGATTTGTGTGACGTCACAGAACTTAGCCTCCTACACAGACTAATAAATTAACCAGACTGGAAACACGAGCTTCGGGCTGTGTCGTTTTTTACGGAATTTCCCGAGCGACGACAGTATAACCAACATGGCCGCTGCTCGGGAAATTCCGATTCTAGTTCTATTTGCAGTAGAAATTTCTTTTTATCTGTAAAGATTGGTTGTACATGTATTAATTTCTTGGTGCGGAACCAAACTTCCGCGTTCAGTAGGCGCGTCAAAATGGTGTCATTCAAAATTGTAGCTATGCTGAAGCGTCGGTCGCTACCTTAAACCTAATGTGGCGGATGGTTCATGACCTTTCGCTGTTTTGTGAGGTCACACAATGGGATCATCCAGTCTGGGTATTTTATTAGTCTGTGGCCTCCTAGGAAATTCTGCATTTTGAATTTTATTTTAACCAGAGTGTATGTATGTATGGAGAGATTTCACTATTGGCGGATTTGCACTGCGAGACATGGGAGTCTCTGCGAAACCACTGTTGGCATGGAGCGGAAAGTAAGCCGCTGCGGTAAACAATATCCGTTTGTGCATTTCCACTAGGCGTAAGAGCTTACAAACGGCTCTAAAATGTTTCAATCATCCCAAGGAATGGTATTGGTCTGGAGAATTAGTAGAAGGCGCTTACTGGATATCTCTAACCACAGGAGTCGTTTGGTACGGCGGTCTCGGGAGTCTATCATTCTCTCTGTATATTCACGCTTGTTATTCAACTCGCGGTGGCTTAACGAGGGCCTGTCTAACATCTCTTTGATTAGTAGTGTTGGGTCGAATAGCAAATTGTATTATTTGAACAACATCGAATATTCGAATTCGACGCTGTTTCGAATACCGAAGGGTTTCCACACAAGAAATACAGTTCTACCCCAGAATATTCCTAAGCTATCTTCTCATGGGACAAGTGGCAGTATGGAATTTCTTGCGTCGTCACTTCAGTAATCCACACTACTCCACGATTTTTTTTTGCAACCAGACTTATTTTCAAACGAAAGTGTTAATTTTGAACATTTCTAATCACCGGCCACTTATAAAAAACGAAACAGCAATTACAGACTCTAGAGTGGAATGATTTCGAAATGATTCGAAGGCATATTCGAAACGTGACACCATTCGAATATCGGATTGCTTGACTGTGTCGAGTATCTCAACACCAATGGACACCGGCAAGATGCGCTTGGAGTAATAAATATCTATCCCATTAGAGCTTGAGGAAATGCCTGACAATAACATGGTGAGAGAGGAGAGAGAGAGAGAGAGAGAGAGAGAGAGAGAGAGAGAGAGAGAGAGAGAGAGAGAGAGAGAGAGAGAGAGAGAGAGGGAAAGAGTGTGAGAGGGTGTGGGAGTGAGACAGAAAGAGACGGAAAGCGTAACGGACCGGAAAGAAAGAGAAAATGAGAGAGAGAGACAAAGAGACAGAAAGAGACAGAGAGAGGGACAGATAGACAGACAGACAGAGAGAGACAGAGAGAGAGAGAGAGAGAGAGAGAGAAATAGACACACGCACGCACACTCTCTCTCTAGTACCCATTTAAACCTCTAGTACCCATTTAAACCTCTAGTACCCGGGGACAAGGTGGTCTAGAGGCAAGGTGCTCGCCTCTCATGCCAAGGGTCCCGGGTTCTAAACCCGGGCAGTGCGGGCATGTTGGAAATTGGATTTTTCTCATATTTTCAAGTCCCTGGTACTATTGGGGGGTAGGATCGAGTACCTAGTCTTCTCGGATAAGGACGAAAAAATTCGGAGGGCCCGTGTGCACGTTGCGCATGTTAAAGATACCTTGGCAGTTGGAAATCGTAAAGAGCAGGCCGAAAGGCCGCTGCCCGGGCAAAATTGAAAATTGAAATTAATAGATTAAAATTTATCCATATCATCCCCCCCCCCCCCCCCACCAGCAGCAACAAAATTTATTATTCATTATTAAATGTATATTGTTATTAATAAATATTCAAATATTATTTGAGTTGTGTGTTGTGAACTGATGTGAGTTGTGAACTGCTGTGAGTGTGAACTGTTGTGAGTTGTGAACTGCGCCTAACAGGCTGCGTTACAATTTGCTCTGATATAGAGAGAGAGTGAGCGAGACAGGGAGAGAGAAAGAAGCAGTGCATTGTGTTGAGCGCTTCGCAGGCAGCTCCATTCTGCTCTCTGGTTGACATGTTGTTTCTGTAAAGCGCATAGAGCATTTTAAATGGATATGCTATACATTATTATTATTATTATCATTATTACACCAGGCAAAATATAAAGTAAAATCCCAACTTTAATTCCTTCTTGTAGAAATAAAGAAAAAATCCTTGGAGATCTTAAGTCTATACTATAGAGCTATCTCTCTACCCTGGTAAACATAAATTCTAGAGCAGTTACTCAACAGAAACAGTTCCTGTTCACAAAATGGCGTCCGCTCAAACCGCTGGGGAATTTGTAAAGTGGCATTAGACCTGAATGTGGGAAATTGTTTTCTGTTTTAGAAGTGAAGAGTGGTTTTCCAACACCTGGTCCTGGTAAGTCAAATGTGGCATCAGTTATCGCTCCTTTCAGATATTTATTCAAAATTAGGGTAGGACGCCGTTTAAGTGTCCAGTTAACAGTTACTATATCCTGTCTATATCACGGGATAAAGATGGGACACAGCATGTATTAACTGGACACTTACACCGCGTCTTACATTGATTTTGAATGAGCATCTGAAGGGGGCCATAACTGATGCAAAATTTGACTTACTCAGTGTTGGAAAACTACTCTTCAAGTGCTTCTAGTAATGGTAGAAACTACGTCGCTCACTTAATTGTAACCGCCAGCAATATAATGAGGTCTAAGGTTTGGGAACTGAGGGTTAACTGAGAAACAAAATACACGCTAACACCAGTAACCCTCTAGAGTCCGAAATGACGTTTACAAAATGTTAATTATTCATACATAAGAATACAGTTTTTGACAAATTTGGATGCAGCCATTTCCTAGGAGCGCATGCTAAGAAGATTTAGTTAAACACTTTTTAGTTTTTCAGTTCTTCGTTAAAATAGCGGATTGCAATGACGATGTTTCTCCTATCAAAGTGACGAAATTGTGAAAGTAACAAACTTTAGGAGCTTTGTGTTTTCTCATATAAATGATAATATGCCCAAGCAAACAGGAAAGCTAACGTACATTTATCTACCAAATTCATATTTTTTCTTTGTGTAGTTTATTATCCTTTCCACTGAACATATTTATGAGCCTGGCTCAATTATTGTTATTTTTATTATTATTATTACTATTATGATTATTATTATCGTCTGTTTTCTCATATAAATATAGAAATATACCCAAGCGAACCGGCAAGCCAATTAATTTTATGGGTATCTAACACTTTTCATATAATTTTTTCCATAGGTAGTTTCGGGGCCATTTCGCTAAACGTCAGACATCATTTGATAATTTGGTGACAGCATTATCATCGTCACCCATTCTGATATTACCCGATTTTCGATCTAATTTTATCCTCAGAACGGATGCGTCGGACTCTGGTGTCGGCGCTTGTCTTCTACAGGAGAAGAACGAATGTCTCCATCCTGTATGTTATGTCAGTAGGAAGTTATTGCAGAGAGAAAGAAAGTATTCTGTGATAGAGCGTGAGTGTCTTGCCATTGTCTGGTCCGTCCAGAAATTAGGACGTTATCTCATGGGACGAGAATTTTGTATCCAGACAGACCACAAGCCACTGACATTTTTGTCGAAGAATCGTTCGTCCAGCCCACGCTTGTCTAGATGGGCATTGGCTTTGCAGCCGTATACCTTCGTTATCCAACCAATTCCAGGAACCAGCAATCATATCGCCGACTACCTTAGTCGAGCCTAGGGGAAGATTTCAGGAGCTTATACATCGGAGGACAGGAACATTGACAGGATCTGTGTGAATAAGTCGACTTAAAAATATTGACATTATAAATATGATATGAAGAATGGTTGATAGGTTGAATGGTTTTTGATTCTGTATTAGATATGGTGGGTAGTTAGCTATTCATGATGTGACACATATATGCATATTGCAGGCCATATTGATCCCCATATTTTCCCCTGATTTCGGTATTTTATATACTAGGGGAG
>OZ007583.1:44155089-44210089 GCA_963931925.1 Onchidella celtica
CCAATTTGTCAGTTGGAGAAAGTCATCCAACAAAAACAAAAACAAGAATGAAACTAGGTTTGTAATATTTAATACTAGATGAGCTACTGGGCATTGCCCGGAATAAACAATCATGTGATTTCCCCCCCCCCCCCCTCCACCCCCTCTCTAGTATAATAAAAGTAATAAACTACAGTCTTGCTTCAGAACTCATGCGCACCACAACATTACGCACCAAACTGAACGCTTGATACGGTTACTTTTTATGACATGCACGGTACTATATATTACGAAACAAACATGCAAAAATACAGATGTTACATAGCAATAAACATTGTTATTTTTTTAAAATACATGCTTGAAGTAAACAACTTTTAATTCTAGCCATCATCTTCCTTGTCTCAATTGCCACCTTCCTGCCAAATTTAAGGCCTGAAGAGTGTATAGTTTGGTCAGTTAGTCATGCCAAAGGTTGCAAGTTACTGAAATATATAATAGATTGTGGGAAATACGCGACGAATACACTTTTATGTGACGGTTCTATGCTTGATTATAATTTTATTTGTTTCTTTATACTTTATTGTAGTGTGACACTGTGTGTGTGTGTTAGTTTTACTATTCTGTGCAAGAAATAATGACCATCAGAAGGAAATAGAAATGGCAGAACTCTGGATCCGTTTCTCTCTTAGTTTGAGCAAATGACCCTCTGGGGGGATTGGTCTCACATGGCCATTAACTGTCATCTGGAAATGACCAGCAGCTGAGTAAGTATCATACCATAATGGAGCTAGCTAGGGGGTGAACATGTAAGCACCTAACACTTCGTCACTAAGTGTGACCAACTTTTATCATAGAGTCCCTTGACTCATCCATTTGGGATGAAATTCAGTTTTTAATCTTTTGATGTTATGTATTTACTATTAATACATGTACTATATTTTTGTGTTAAGAGGAATATATAGAGATATCGAGCCTTCAAAGTCTGAATTTTGACACGAAACCACTTTTCCGAGAGTCACAAGATTTACAAAGCAACGATATTTTTTTCAAACCATCTGAAAATGTTATAAAAATGGCATAGGCAAATACATTGTGACAATGGGCGATATGCACAGCTGTTCAGACCAATAGGACCTCACAAATGTGTCAGAGCTTTGCCTACTTGGCATGTAGTATAGAGTTTTTCCGTGCATGGTCATGTCAGACCATCAAGGAAATTGCCCCGGGATTATACTGCTTCTCGGGGAATGTTAATTAACTCACCCACACGTGTTAATTGTCACATCGCGAGTGTGTGTGTATATCAAGGGGTATTGGCCATATTATTTTCGGGGAAACGAGGACTGAAGCTGGTCGGGAAAAGGGCAAAAACGCATAAAACATTACGCCACAATCACATGTCTCGAAAAGTTTTTGGCCTATTGGAATGACGTCACTTTTACACAATGAAATTAGGAGTGAGAGAACCACTTTCATGACAAAACCTCAAAATCGGCATATAACAGTATGGCAAATAACCCTCGATATCAATATGCCAGTTACATGCTTTTGACTGTGTACGTAAGTAGAAAGGAAATATACTTGTGACTTGTGACAGAGCAACAGGCGGTCGAACTAATTACATAAATTATAGTGCTATCCTCGCTTGGAATTTGGATCATTTCACGATACTTAGTGAAAGCTGTCCTATTGTAAAAATGCATGAATTAGGCCTTTTTATTATTACTAAGTCAATTGCAATGGAGATAGGAGTCGAGAGCTGTTTGACAAACTGTCGTAACTCGGCTGATACAAAATAAAATTAAAAATGAGATACTTGGCATGGTTGTAGTCCGCGACAGACCTTTGGCGGTTTTGGGGTTAAATTCTGAAAACTAAAGGTTAAATATTGATGGTAATAAAATGTTTACTGGAGAAACAAAATTAATGGGCTTCACAATAAATACTAGAGATAACGGATATAAAATGGCATAGTGTACAACTAAAAGGATATTCAGCAAAAGCCATGGGAGGTAAAAATTTCTACACAATCATTGAATAAACACCAAATGAGAAATGTACTAAAATGATGGATCGTTAAAAAGAAAGAAAACTTGGCATAACACATTTCTAAAAACGGTATGACGTTACATTGGATTTACACGTATACTATTTTTCTATGAAAAAAAAAAAGTAAAATGATAAATGTGGACGGAATTGAAAATAACATTTAAAAAAAAATCATTTTGCAATTAGTAAGTTTGATAAGGAAAGCTATTCAGTTTTTACCTTCTCCTGAAATAATTTGTAAAACCAGACTTAGGAGAGTTAACCACGCGCCCCTCTAACAGAGTGCAGTCAGTCGGTTTTGATGTGCAGGTCTCATTAACATGATATTGAAGGTGGGTTTGATCGATATGTTTTTGTTTCACATCCATCCATATTTTTGCATTTCTGTACGAGCTTTGTGTATAGAACTGTCTCCTTTCCCGTCGGTATCAGGAAGCTGTGGGGGAATTCTGGGCGCAGATCAGCTGTATCATTTAGTTTAGAGTTTGGTGTCCATAGACCATTGACTCTCTACTGCCCATGGCATCATATCTGGACACACTTCACCAGGTGCCTAAGTCTCCACATTTTTGACATTTTCTAATTTCTCAGTGAATTATTTCATTTGATTTGGCATTTCATTCATTCATTCATTCATTCATTCATTCATTCATTCATTCATTCATTCATTCATTCATTCATTCATTCATTTATTCATTCATTCATTCATTCATTCATTCATTTATTCACTCATCCATCCATCCATCCATCCATCCATCCACCCATCCATCCATCCATCCATCCATTCATTCATTCATTCATTCATTCATTCATTCATTCATTCTTTCTTTCTTTCTTTCTTTCTTTTCGTTCACTTTAGATAAATTTTGTAATTTTCAAAATTTTCAGACCAGGCACTTTGTGTCTGGACACCGCAGGGTTAAGCTGTTTCCACGTGTACGGCATTGGCGTTTAGTGACACATGAAGAGATTTTTGCCGTTTCCGTTTCCGTTTCCGTTTCCGTTTCCGCACACATGAAAATAGTTTCCGGCCTTGGTAGGTGACTTGGACACACACGACTTCATAGTTGAAAGTTCTATGTTCTGTTTTCGGATCAAAAGTTATACGTTCTTTTCTTTCTCTTGTATTAAAGTTCTTCCTCAGCAAAAAAAAATAAATTTTTCTGAATGTGTTCCTAATTCAGCTAGAGGCAACGGAAATGTAGTTTTTAAGGAGAGTCCTAAATATTATATGGAAGGAAAGGAACTTGAATGAAATGGTGATGAAAGTCACCAACACGGAGCGATCACTAATAAAAACAATTAGGAGAAGACAATTGCAGTTCATGGGACACATGAATCGACACAAAGGTCTTGAACACCTTGCTCTAACTGGGAAGATAGAGAGCAAAAGAAGCCGAGGTAGACAAAGAATAACATATCTAGAGAGTTTGAACAGGTGGGCGACAGGGAAAAACCAGGATAATAATTTATGGGCTTTCTGAGAGCATCCGAGCGGAGGAATGAGTAGCGAACCGTGATCGTCGATATATCTATTCTGTTCCAGATCTGGCACTTGAAGAGAGAGAGAGAGTTCCTAATTCTTCATACTTGAAATATTTTGTACTCGATTTATTCTCCAACTTAACACTTTCTTCCAGCATGTCTTTTTTTTTTTTTTTATGATACTAGGTGAAATACTCGGCATTGTCTGGATAAATCTGTTCTCTCATCCTCCTTCTCTCTCTCTCCCGCCCCCCCCCTCACTCCCCCACCCCCTTTTGTCTGTCTTATAATCTACAGCCCTACTTCAGAGTGTGTTACACACACACCAAAACTGAACGTGTGTCAAATACGTCAGGGGATCTGAGGAAATCAGGCTTGGGATGAAAGACCAAATCTCCCAGAAAACCCATTTAAATGGGACACATTTTCTATGGAAATTGAGATTTGCGTACAATAAAAAAGATTAGCCATTTTTCTGCATCCACTTAAAGTATTTTGCCTTAAATCATCTTAAAAATATTTTATATTGATTTTGTAAAGAAGTATAAACATTTCACTTTTAGCCCGGTTTTGTCAGAACGATCCACTGGGTTTATTGTAGGGAGCATAAAAAATGCTAATTAATTGTAGTTTGCGTTTTTCACAACTGTTGAATAACAATTGCCCGAAATTTGAATAAACACAAATGGATCGAGACAAAAGTGACGGGGTTAGATTAGTTTTAATTGACGCTCAGAAAATTAATGTTATTATGTTTGAAACTGTCACCTAAATTGTAGCACTGATCAAAATGAAATGGGATGAAATGCTCCAGACACTTTCTTGTTATTGTTATGAGAATAGTGTCATTTGCACGTACGTGTGTTTCCAAGCCTTTTTTCGACTCCAAGGCTAGAGAGCTCCTCCTGAAATACTCCTAACAACAGCCTTAATTAATTATTCTTTCATATTTTCTTTTTGTTTTCCTCCTGTTTTTTTGGTTGAAAGGGTAAAGGGCGGGGTTAGGGATTCAATAAGATTTAGGGTTGAGAGATAAAGTCGGTGTTAGGGGTAGCTATGTATACGTACGCGCCCCCTAGCTCAAAACGCATGGCGTCGTGCGCACTCTAACAATAGCCTTATTATAAAGATTTTTCCTTAAGAATCAATCATTGACCGGAAAGAGAAAGAAAGATAGACAGGCAGGCGGATCTGTTGTGGCCATATTAAGTCAAAATGTATGTATGCATAAAAAATTCGCACATGTATGCGAATATTCTACGTCGTGTACGTGTATGTCTGCGTATAAATTTGTCTTTTAATGGGTGTTTCAAAAAGAGTATACTAATTTTCATTTCCTTGCTTCCCTCATTCCTTTCCACTTAAGATTCTTCTTCTCGTCTTCCTGTGAGAAATGTACACTGCACTGAAACTGCACCAGCTTAACTCATTTTCATCAACACTTTTATTATCAGTCAACCTGACAGACTTGCCAACATTAGTATATTATCAGACATCTGCGTTTTTATCCTACTCATTCCTTTACCTTCGTCTTCTTCGTTCTAATTTCTCCAGCAAAAATTCCCTTCTGACTGGCGGATTGCCAAACAATACTGTAATAACTATTTCCATGAAACGGCCGGACTGGAACTGTATTAGAATAATTATAAATAGAACAAGTGTCTCCCTCTGCCATCCCATGCATAACAAAAAGGCTTACTAATGGGTTTATGCTGTTTTTATCTTTCGGGGGCTTTGGAGGCTGGCCAAAGTGCGCTTAGTTCAGGGGGAGACAACAATACCGCCGCCACAGAGAGGATGAGTTGTCGCGCGTGTCCTATCTCGATGTTGAGCACATTTTAAAGTCAGTTTATGTAGCTACCGGCGTCAGCTTTCGGAAATTGAAGAGCATGCATGGCTTGTCAAGATTTTGTCAAAATGTTAACTTTCATGATGATTCAGTAATGTTGTCATTTCCTGGAGCGGAGGGTTGTTTATTTTTGGGGGGAGGGGGGGGGGGATTTTGTTGATGAAATATTAAGAGAATCTCACTTCCACATAATAATGTAGTATTTTGTCACATTTAATGAATGTCAAAAACTTAAAATACCTCTCGTTCATTCGTCAAGTTGTTTGCTTGCCTGGCTGTTGGCCTGCCTGTCTGTCTATCTGCCTGCTTGCTCTCCTGCCTGATTGTCTGTCAGTATATCTGTATGTCTGTCTGCCTGAAAGCTCAATACAGTTTGTCATTAGATAGCATGAATCTAAATACAGACATTTGATTACGTACAAAGTCAGAACACCAAAATCTTCCCAGTGAATAAATTTGAAGCACACTTATTGGTCGTCTCTAGAATTATTCTCTTTTGACTTTTTTTGACATTTTGCGTGCCCGCCAATAGCTTTGTCCTTAATTTCATTCGACGGGTCACGATTACCTTAATGATCCTAATTGTTTTCTTGCGTGTCTGTGTAGCTGTTAAATGGTGGTGTTTCTCCATCTTTTCTCTCTCTCTCTCTCTCTCTCTCCCTTTCGCTCTCTCTCCCTCTTTCTCACCCTGTTTGACACTCTTTCAATTTCTCTCTCTCCCTCTTCTTTCTCTTTTCTCTCTCTCTCCTCTGTGCATCTCTATCTATCTATCTATCTATCTATCTATCTATCTATCTATCTATCTATCTATCTATCTATCTATCTATCTATCTATCTATCTATCTATCTATCTATCTATCTATCTATCTATCTATCTATCTATCTATCTATCTATCTATCTATCTATCTATCTATCTATCCATCCATCCATCCATCCATCCATCCATCCATCCATCCATCCATCCATCCATCCAACCGTCTGTCTGTCTGTCTGTCTGTTTGCCTGTCTGCTTCTGCTTGGTTGTCTGTCGGACTGCCTGCCTGTCGCCCTTTCTCTCTGTCTATCTGCGTATAATTTCACTGGAAAGGTCCCGCCAAGAGATCATGTATTATTCTTCTGTTTTCCACTGTTAATGTGCGACACAGTCTATGTGTCAGTCCACACGCTGGCTGTCAAACACAACTATGTTAATGATACCTCTATTATACCAATGGTACGCCCCACTGTGTGCAATGCCAACTTTTACCACAATATCGCACTGTGTGTTAAATCGTTGTTTGTATACAACATATGTATTGCTGTGGAAGGGTTAGGCTTGTGGGCAAGTGAATCGAGGCTGTTTTTTTTTTTTGTCGCGGTTTTAACCTTGGCGAGCATCACAGACTAATAAATTAACCAGACTGGAAACACGAGCTTCGGGCTGTGTCGTTTTTTACGGAATTTCCCGAGCGACGACCGTATAACCAACATGGTCGCGTGGAAATTCCGATTCTAGTTCTATCTGCAGTAGAAATTTCTTTTTATTTGTCAAGATTGGTTGTACATGTATTAATTTCTTGGTGCGGAACCAAACTTCCGCGTTCAATAGGCCCGTCAAAATGGTGTCATACAAAATAAAATTGTAGTTATGCTGAAGCGTAGGTCGCTCCCGTAAATCTAAAATGGCGGATAGTTCATGACCTTTCGCTATTTTGTGACGTCACACAACGGGATCATCCAGTCTGGTTAATTTATTAGTCTGTGTGGGGAAGTGAATAGAGGCTGTTTTTGTCGCGGTTTTAACCTTGGCGAGCACGGGTCAATTTTAATTAGTCGGCGAGTTTTGATGGTGACGTTATGACATTAATTTTCAATGACATCTGGCACACTAGCCAACTAGTTGGATGTCACTGAAATTGAAAGGCGTAACGTCAATTTCTTGCTAATTCGCCGTCTCAAACTCCCCGTGGGTGAACAACCATGAGGTTACGCCAAGACCTCGTGCATTGGCAAAAGGCTGAACCAAAGTCCTGTCTCACAAGTTCCGGCGCGTCAAGACTGTCTTGAATGAGCTAGCGGAAAGACAGACTTCTTGCACTGAGCCAAAATAGATGCAAAACAACACTGATTCAGCGTGACGTCATCATTCAGCCCCCCCCCCCCCCCCAAAGACATTTAATCTCTTGTGGATCCACAACTTTATGGACACTCTAATTAACTTTCTCTTGTGAGTGCCTGCTCAAGTTTTTATTATTAATACAAGTCAACACTTGTAAAAACATCTTGCTAGAGAGGCGAAGCTCGTAGTTTTCTAGGGTACTTTTCCATTCCACTGGTTGAAGAGCTATATTTTTGGTTTGTTTTGCAGCTAAAAACATCGTAAATAACTTATTTTAAAGTCTGCATTTTGTCAAAAAATTGATGTGACACATCATTAAATTAGTACAACTTCTGTCAGTCTGTCTGTTTGTCTGACTACTTGTCTGTGAATTCGGAATGTTTTTCCGACGGATAGTGTCCATTTTTTGGTTCGCCTGTCTGTCTGCCTGTCTATCGGCAGGTGTGCTCGATTAGTCAAATAACTATCACATATGTCTCAGCTTACTGTATCTAATCAACCTTGTCTGTCTTTCGGGTGCGTAATTAGATACTTTAGAATCCCCTTTCCTTCCCTCGCCCTCCCCTCCCTCAGTGTATATTATCGTGCACGAGAGTATGTGCGCGTACGTGCGTGCGTGTGTGCGGGTATGTGCATGTGCGCACGTGCGGGTATGTGTGTGCGAGAGAGAACAATTTGCAGTTAATGATCACCCCGAGCTATGGTGATCCCTGGACTTTTGTCCCTGGTCATTCATCAGTCGTGAGGCGAAAAGCTGACGTCACAGAATCCGCCGGTAGGATCTGTAAAGTCTAAGCAAAGATCAGCGAGTCAGTGTTGGTACATAGGGAATAATATATCATTATAACTCTTTCGCGGGTTTTCCTTACTCATTTGATCCAAAAAGCATTTTTTATTTCATTGCAACATAGGCGACTCTGGAATATTGTTTTTTGTTAGGTGCTAGTGTGTGTGTATGTGTGTGTGTATATCTATCTATCTGTCTGTCTGTCTGTCTGTCTGTCTGTCTATCTGTCCGTTCGTCCGTCCTTCCGTCCGTCCTTCCATCCATCCATCCATCTATCCATCTATCTATCCATCCATCCATCCATCCATCCATCCACCCATCCATCCATCCATCCATCCATCCCATCCATCCATCCATCCATCCAGCCATCCATCCAGCTATCTATCTATCTATCTATCTATCTCTCTATCTATCTATCTATCTATCTATCCATCTATCTATCTATCTATACATCTATCTATCTATCTATCTATCTATCTATCTATCTATCTATCTATCTATCTATCTATCTATCTATCTATCTATCTATCTATCTGTCTGTCTGTCTGTCTGTCTGTCTGTCTGTCTGTCTGTCTGTCTGTCTGTCTGTCTGTCTGTCTGTCTATCTATCTATCTATCTATCTATCTATCTATTTATCTATCTATCTATCTATCTATCTTTCTTTCTCTTTCTTTTTTCTTTTACCAAAATTATACCAAAAATTCTCTTTGTTTCTCTCTCTCTCTCTTTCTTTTTTTCACCCTCTTTCTGTCTCTCTTTCTCTCTCTTTATTTCTTTCCGGTCTGTCTCTGTCTATCTACCTATCAGTCTGTCTGTCTGTATGATTATATATCTTTGAATCTGTCTTTGCACATTCCTGCCTTCCTGTCTGTCTATCTGTCTACCTGTATGTCTTTCTTTAGGTGTGTCTGTCCGTTGGCCTGCCTGCCTAACTACATTACGTGCCCGTCAGCTTAATCTTCCACCTGCTTACCTGTCCCTATGTCTGCCACATTACTAATCTACCTGCCTATCAACCCCTTTTGTGCATGTCTGGAGATCAAACCCATTATAGAGCCCTAGGCCTAATGAATGTTAAAACTTCTGGGCTTACCTGCTATAGTAACTAATACCCTTTGCATGCTATTCTCACCTGCGTGTAACATTATTACATGTGTCATAGGTAACTGGGATATTTGTCCTGAATTGACACCTCAAAGTGCCAACTTAAACCTCTGTCTTAAATCGATCGTCTTGAACTGTATGGCATGGCAGAGAGTGGGACATTATTGGTTCCTGTGAAAATCAAGACACTGTTCCTCTAGTATATTGTACATCTTCGTAAATAGTTGCAAAGTTCCACATAGTCAAGACTGTCCTATCTCTCACCCTAATCCTCTCCCTAGGTCTGTCCTTATCCCTGATCCTAAACCTAATCATTATCTATCTATCTATCTATCTATCTATCTATCTATCTATCTATCTATCTATCTATCTATCTATCTATCTATCTATCTATCTATCTATCTATCTATCTATCTATCTATCTATCTATCTATCTATCTATCTATCTATCTATTTATATATCTATCTTTCTTTCTCTTTCTTTTTTCTTTTACCAAAATTATACCAAAATTCTCTTTGTTTCTCTCTCTCTCTCTTTCTTTTTTTCACCCTCTTTCTGTCTCTCTTTCTCTATCTTTATTTCTTTCCGGTCTGTCTCTATCTACCTATCAGTCTGTCTGTCTGTATGATTATCTATCTTTGAATCTGTCTTTGCACATTCCTGCCTTCTTGTCTGTCTATCTGTCTACATGTATGTCTGTCTTTAGGTGTGTCTGTCCGTTGGCCTGCCTGCCTAACTACATTACGTGCCCGTCAGCTTAATCCTCCACCTGCTCACCTGTCCCTATGTCTGCCACATTATTAATCTACCTGCCTATCAACCCCTTTTGTGCATGTCTGGAGATCAAACCCATTATAGAGCCCTAGGCCTAATGAATGTTAAAACTTCTGGGCTTACCTGCTATAGTAACTAATACCCTTTGCATGCTATTCTCACCTGCGTGTAACATTATTACATGTGTCATAGGTAACTGGGATATTTGTCCTGAAGTGACACCTTTAAGTGCAAACTTAAACCTCTGTCTTAAATCGATCGTCTTGAACTGTATGGGATGGCAGAGAGTGGGACATTATTGGTTCCAGTGAAAATCAAGACACTGTTCCTCTAGTATATTGTGCATCTTCGTAAAGAGTTGCAAAGTTCCACATAGTCAAGACTGTCCTATCTCTCACCCTAATCCTCTCCCTAGGTCTGTCCTTATCCCTGATCCTAAACCTAATCATTATCTGTCTAGCTATCTATCTATCTATCTATCTATCTATCTATCTATCTATCTATCTATCTATCTATCTATCTATCTATCTATCTATCTATCTATCTATCTATCTATCTATCTATCTATCTATCTATTTATCTATCTATCTATCTATCTATCTATCTATCTATCTATCTATCTATCTATCTATCTATCTATCTATCTATCTATCTATCTATCTATCTGTCTGTCTGTCTGTCTGTCTGTCTGTCTGTCTGTCTGTCTGTCTGTATGTCTGTCTGTCTGTCTGTCTGTCTGTCTGTCTGTCTATCTATCTATCTATCTATCTTTCTATCTATCTATCTATCTATCTATCTACCTGTCTGTCTATCTATCTATCTATCTATCTATCTATCTATCTATCTATCTATCTATCTATCTATCTATCTATCTATCTATCTATCTATCTATCTATCTATCTATCTATCTATCTATCTATCTATCTATCTTTCTTTCTCTTTCTTTTTTCTTTTACCAAAATTATACCAAAAATTCTCTTTGTTTCTCTCTCTCTCTCTTTCTTTTTTTCACCCTCTTTCTGTCTCTCTTTCTCTCTCTTTATTTCTTTCCGGTCTGTCTCTGTCTATCTACCTATCAGTCTGTCTGTCTGTATGATTATCTATCTTTGAATCTGTCTTTGCACATTCCTGCCTTCCTGTCTGTCTATCTGTCTACATGTATGTCTGTCTTTAGGTGTGTCTGTCCGTTGGCCTGCCTGCCTAACTACATTACGTGCCCGTCAGCTTAATCCTCCACCTGCTTACCTGTCCCTATGTCTGCCACATTACTAATCTACCTGCCTATCGACCCCTTTTGTGCGTGTCTGGAGATCAAACCCATTATAGAGCCCTAGGCCTAATGAATGTTAAAACTTCTGGGCTTACCTGCTATAGTAACTAATACCCTTTGCATGCTATTCTCACCTGCGTGTAACATTATTACATGTGTCATAGGTAACTGGGATATTTGTCCTGAATTGACACCTCAAAGTGCCAACTTAAACCTCTGTCTTAAATCGATCGTCTTGAACTGTATGGCATGGCAGAGAGTGGGACATTATTGGTTCCTGTGAAAATCAAGACACTGTTCCTCTAGTATATTGTACATCTTCGTAAATAGTTGCAAAGTTCCACATAGTCAAGACTGTCCTATCTCTCACCCTAATCCTCTCCCTAGATCTGTCCTTATCCCTGATCCTAAACCTAATCATTATCTATCTATCTATCTATCTATCTATCTATCTATCTATCTATCTATCTATCTATCTATCTATCTATCTATCTATCTATCTATCTATCTATCTATCTATCAATCTATCTATCTATCTATCTTTCTTTCTCTTTCTTTTTTCTTTTACCAAAATTATACCAAAAATTCTCTTTGTTTCTCTCTCTCTCTCTTTCTTTTTTTCACCCTCTTTCTGTCTCTCTTTCTCTCTCTTTATTTCTTTCCGGTCTGTCTCTGTCTATCTACCTATCAGTCTGTCTGTCTGTATGATTATCTATCTTTGAATCTGTCTTTGCACATTCCTGCCTTCCTGTCTGTCTATCTGTCTACATGTATGTCTGTCTTTAGGTGTGTCTGTCCGTTGGCCTGCCTGCCTAACTACATTACGTGCCCGTCAGCTTAATCCTCCACCTGCTTACCTGTCCCTATGTCTGCCACATTACTAATCTACCTGCCTATCGACCCCTTTTGTGCATGTCTGGAGATCAAACCCATTATAGAGCCCTAGGCCTAATGAATGTTAAAACTTCTGGGCTTACCTGCTATAGTAACTAATACCCTTTGCATGCTATTCTCACCTGCGTGTAACATTATTACATGTGTCATAGGTAACTGGGATATTTGTCCTGAATTGACACCTCAAAGTGCCAACTTAAACCTCTGTCTTAAATCGATCGTCTTGAACTGTATGGCATGGCAGAGAGTGGGACATTATTGGTTCCTGTGAAAATCAAGACACTGTTCCTCTAGTATATTGTACATCTTCGTAAATAGTTGCAAAGTTCTACATAGTCAAGACTGTCCTATCTCTCACCCTAATCCTCTCCCTAGGTCTGTCCTTATCCCTGATCCTAAACCTAATCATTATCTATCTATCTATCTATCTATCTATCTATCTATCTATCTATCTATCTATCTATCTATCTATCTATCTATCTATCTATCTATCTATCTATCTATCTATCTATCTATCTATCTATCTATCTATCTATCTATCTATCAATCTATCTATCTATCTATCTTTCTTTCTCTTTCTTTTTTCTTTTACCAAAATTATACCAAAATTCTCTTAGTTTCTCTCTCTCTCTCTTTCTTTTTTTTCACCCTCTTTCTGTCTCTCTTTCTCTATCTTTATTTCTTTCCGGTCTGTCTCTATCTACCTATCAGTCTGTCTGTTTGTATGATTATCTATCTTTGAATCTGTCTTTGCACATTCCTGCCTTCTTGTCTGTCTATCTGTCTACCTGTATGTCTGTCTTTAGGTGTGTCTGTCCGTTGGCCTGCCTGCATAACTACATTACGTGCCCGTCAGCTTAATCCTCCACCTGCTCACCTGTCCCTATGTCTGCCACATTATTAATCTACCTGCCTATCAACCCCTTTTGTGCATGTCTGGAGATCAAACCCATTATAGAGCCCTAGGCCTAATGAATGTTAAAACTTCTGGGCTTACCTGCTATAGTAACTAATACCCTTTGCATGCTATTCTCACCTGCGTGTAACATTATTACATGTGTCATAGGTAACTGGGATATTTGTCCTGAACTGACACCTTTAAGTGCAAACTTAAACCTCTGTCTTAAATCGATCGTCTTGAACTGTATGGGATGGCAGAGAGTGGGACATTATTGGTTCCAGTGAAAATCAAGACACTGTTCCTCTAGTATATTGTACATCTTCGTAAAGAGTTGCAAAGTTCCACATAGTCAAGACTGTCCTATCTCTCACCCTAATCCTCTCCCTAGGTCTGTCCTTATCCCTGATCCTAAACCTAATCATTATCTGTCTAGCTATCTATCTATCTATCTATCTATCTATCTATCTATCTATCTATCTATCTATCTATCTATCTATCTATCTATCTATCTATCTATCTATCTATCTATCTGTCTGTCTGTCTGTCTGTCTGTCTGTCTGTCTGTCTGTCTGTCTGTCTGTCTATCTATCTATCTATCTATCTATCTTTCTATCTACCTATCTATCTATCTATCTATCTATCTATCTATCTATCTATCTATCTATCTATCTATCTATCTATCTATCTATCTATCTATCTACCTGTCTGTCTATCTATCTATCTATCTATCTATCTATCTATCTATCTATCTATCTATCTATCTATCTATCTATCTATCTATCTATCTATCTATCTAGCTATCTATCTATCTATCTGTCTATCTGTCTATCTATCTATCTATCCTTCTGTCTGTCTGTCTGCCTGTAATTGCTTTAATCTTTCAGTTAGAAAACACAAACAACAAACAAACCTATGAAGTATAGAGATCGAAGTGGCCAGGACATACAGAACTCTTTCCAAGTGTTCTATTCTTGACTCCACCTTTGAGACATTTGCCTTCAAAGCCTGAGCTTCACTAAAGAAGAAAGAGTGAAACTAACGGGATGTTGTCCTCTATGTTGGATAATTTTTGGACTTGACACTTTTGGAATGGACATGTGATTTACTTGATATGTTTAGATCTTATTCTAGGATGTTTCCTGCCCTCGGGATTCACACCTTACTTTCTTATTGTTACTGTCCTTGATCTGGTTGATGTATGTTTGTTCTTTTTGTGGTAGGGATTCGTTTTTTAGAATTCTGCCCCGGCAGCAGCCTTGTTCGGTCTGCTCTTCTGGACTTTGAACTGAGAAGGCATCTTTAACGTGCACCTACGACTTTTTCGTCCTTATCCGAGAAGACTAGGTGCACAATTCTACCTACCAAAGGATCAGGAACAGAAATTTTTGCCCCCCGAAAAAAATTTCAACATGCCAGCACGGACCTGGTATCTTCGGTATGAAAGGCGAGCACCTTGCTTCTAGACTAAACGTGCCCCACCGCCCCCGATTCACCCGATGTGACCAGACGGTCCACGGATGACATGAGCTCAGCGTGTAGGAAAGATGGCCATAGAACATCTTAGGCCCAGGCTCGCAGTAGACAGTTTTCACTGGTCGTGTAGTTGGATTGTGAGGTCACGACAATGGCTTTCAATGATACCCACAGACTAATAAATTAAACAGACTGGAAACACGAGCTTCGGGCTGTGTCCTTTTTTTTTACAGAATTGCCCGAGCGGCGACCGTATAGCCGACATGGCCGCCGCTCGTGAAATTCCGATTCTAGTTCTATCTGCAGTAGAGATTTCTTTTGATTTGTCAAGATTGGTTGTACATGTATTAATTTCTTGGTGTGGAACCAAACTTCCGCGTTCAGTAGGCGCGTCAAAATGGTGTCATTCAAAACTGTAGCTATGCTGAAGCGTCGGTCGCTCCCGTAAACCTAAAATGGCGGATAGTTCATGACCTTCCGCTGTTTTGTGACGTCACACAACGGGATCATCCACATAATAGAGATTCAGAGAAACCATAAGGCGAATTAAAGATGTAGTGCCTAGGAGTTAGTGCTCAGAAGAGCAACGCGGGAGTGAAAGGAAGAAGAAAGACAAGTGATCAAGAAGGGGATCGAAGCCGCGACCTTTGCTACGACACCAACGGGCCTTGCCAGGAAGAGTCGCCTAACCGCTCGGCCACTCCGACTCTCAAAAATTTAACAAAAAGAAAAAAATGAAACGATGGCAGCCGAACTATCAAGGTGGTCTAGAGGCAAGGTGCTCGACTCTCATGCCAAGGGTCCCGGGTTCATAACCCGGGCAGTGCAGGCGTGTTGGAAATTGGAATTTTTCTCATATTTTCAAGTCCCTGATCCTATTGGGGGGTAGGATCGAGCACCTAGTCTTCTCGGATAAGGACGAAAAATTCGGAGAGCCCGTGTGCACATTGCGCACGTTAAAGATACCTTGGCAGTTGGAAATCGTAAAGAGCAGGCCGAACAGGCCACTGCCGGGGCAAAATTGAAATTAATAGATTAAAATTTCATATCATCCCCCCACCAGCAACAACAAAATTTATTATTCATTATTAAATATATATTATTATTAATAAATATTCAAATATTATTTGAGTTGTGAGTTGTGAACTATTGTGAGTTGTGAACTATTGTGGGTTGTGAACTGGGCCTAACAGGCTGCGTTACAATTTGCTCTGAGATAGAGAGAGGCAGAGAGGGAGAGAGAGTGAGCGAGACAGGGAGAGAGAAAGAAGCAGTGCAGTGTGTTGAGCGCTTCGCCGGCGCTCCATTCTGCTCTGTGGTTGACCTGTTGCTTCTGTAAAGCGCATAGAGCATTTTATATGGATATGCGCTATATAAATGCCATCCATCATTATTATTATTATTATCAAGCGGTATCCCTTACTGTCTTGAGTATTCGTTCACTGGGACCAGTGTTGAGACCCAGCCATTTCGCTGGTACGCGGGGCCTCATTGAAATGAAACTCAGTGCCGTGACGTCACCATGGAACCAGTCGACTGATGAAAATCAGCCAGTGCACGCCTAGCCTGGGCTTAGACTGGAGTGACGAAAGAACGTAAAAAAACTTAATGCCCAAGGATGAAGGACCCTTTTATGTTGTGCAAAATAATGCAGCTCATCGATAAATTGAGAAACCCTCCAATCGCCTTATTGGCTGGAAATGCGATTTGGCAGCCAATACCATGATGAATTAGTTCCATGTTCTCATCCTACTTTTACACTGTGAGAATTTTTTTTGTTTTTTTTTGTGCTGTTTTGTTTTTCCGGACAAGGAAATGGCCAGGGGCGAGTGGTAAACTATCGTAACTCGATTTGTTACATTTTTTTTTCCTCAGGCCAAGCGAAAAAAAAAAAAAAAAAGAATAATTTAACGTATCAGGAGATATTAAAAGACAACTTTTGAGCTTCAGTGTTCAGAATTTAACCCCCCCCCCCCTTTCGCTTATAACACAACTTGCGGGTTGTGAACGTCTACACAAGTATTAAATATCTCAATGTTCGAAATATATTTTTAAAAACCCGTCAAATTACGACATTTGATCATACGGCCTTCGATATGATAGTTTTTGAAGGACTGTTATTGCTTGTCCGTACGCACCCCCACACGTTTTGCGCTAGATCATTATATAGAGGCTAGTATGTATACGAACATGTCCTTAACCCCGTCCTTATCCTCAACTCTAAATCTTATCGAATCCCTAAACCTAACCTCTACCCTTTCGATAAAAGCCAAACAAACAAACAAACTACGAGGAAAACAAAAAGAAAATCTGAACGAATAATTAATTAAGGCTGTTGTTCGGGGTATTCCCGGAGGAGCTCTCTAGCTCTGGAGTCACAAATGGCTTTGAAATACGTACCTCTAGCGCAAAACATATCGGGTACGTACGTGCAGGTAACAACAATCCTTTTGAAAAGTTTTGCATTCACAAGTTGATATTTGTCGCTGTTTTTTCTTCTGCACCACCACCACCATCACCACCACCACCACCACCACCACCACCACCACCATCACCACCATCACCACCATCACCACCACCACCACCACCACCACCATCACCACCAACACCACAAAAACCACCACCACCATCACCACCATCACCACCACCACCACCACTACTATCACCACCACCACCACCACCACCATCACCATCACTATCACCACCATCACCATCACCATCACCACCACCACCACCATCACCATCACCATCACCACCACCACGACCATCACCACCACCACCACCACCACCATCACCATCACCACCATCACAACCACCATCACCACCACCACCACCACCACCACCATCACCATCACCATCACTATCACCACCATCACCATCACCATCACCACCACCACCACCACCACCACCACCACCACCATCACCATCACCACCACCACCACCATCACCACCACCACCACCACCACCACCATCACCATCACTATCACCACCATCACCATCACCACCACCACCACACCACCACCACCATCACCACCACCACCACCACCATCACCATCACCATCACTATCACCACCATCACCATCACCATCACCATCACCACCACCACCACCACCACCACCATCACCATCACCACCACCACCACCACCACCACCACCACCATCACCATCACCACCATCACCACCATCACCACCATCACCATCACTATCACCATCACCACCACCACCACCACCACCACCACCACCATCACCACCACCACCACCACCATCACCATCACTATCACCACCATCACCATCACCATCACCATCACCATCACCACCACCACGACCATCACCACCACCACCACCACCACCATCACCATCACCACCATCACAACCACCATCACCACCACCACCACCACCACCACCATCACCATCACCATCACTATCACCACCATCACCATCACCATCACCACCACCACCACCACCACCACCACCACCACCACCACCACCACCATCACCATCACCACCACCACCACCATCACCACCACCACCACCACCACCACCATCACCATCACTATCACCACCATCACCATCACCACCACCACCGCACCACCACCACCATCACCACCACCACCACCACCATCACCATCACCATCACTATCACCACCATCACCATCACCATCACCATCACCACCACCACCACCACCACCACCATCACCATCACCACCACCACCACCATCACCACCACCACCATCACCATCACCACCATCACCACCATCACCACCATCACCATCACTATCACCACCACCACCACCACCACCACCACCACCATCACCACCACCACCACCACCACCACCACCACCACCATCACCATCACCATCACCACCACCACCACCACCATCACCATCACTATCACCACCACCACCACCACCATCACCATCACCATCACCACCACCACCACCATCACCACCATCACCACCACCATCACCATCACCACCACCACCACCACCACCATCACCATCACCACCACCATCACCACCATCACCACCATCACCACCATCACCATCACCATCACCACCACCACCACCATCACCATCACCACCATCACCACCACCACCACCATCACCATCACCATCACCACCACCACCACCGCCACCACCATCACCATCACTATCATCACCATCACCATCACCATCACCACCACCACCGCCAAGAACAACATAAATACATCACCAACAATACCACCACTAATAACAACAACAGTTGGTCACCTCCCAGTGTGACATGGTCACTGAAAAGCCAAACAGCAACCAATTCTAAATTTAACGGTAAAAACAACTCCTCCCTCGCTCCTGAGACCACCCCCCCCACTCCCCTCGACTCACACACACACCCACCACACCACCAAGAGTCAAATGAAACACACTCAGGTGCCAGGTGCCTACACCCTGCTCACGCCTAAACTCTAATGCGTGGCTGTGGGGAGTCAGAAACATAATTAGTGTGTGATACAACACGGCACTGCAGGGTGGTCATTCATCAGCTCTGTTTTCTGAACGTGCGGAACTTCAGCTGACAATAAACAGGTCAGATCACTTGTGTGCTGAAACCCATTACGCGCGCTGTATAATCTGACCACAATGGAGCTAGAGAGTGAACATGATGTTAGCACCTAAACGTTCGTGACTACGCGATAAAAAGTTAGGGGACGTTCAAATAATTATAATCTTACACCTTCTTTGGGACTTTTTGACCCCCCCCCCCTTTCTTACACTGTTTTTACATTTGCTTCTCTCCCCTCCCCCCCCCCCCCCCAATCCCATAATATTACAATAATACATGTAATAATTATACATTGCACACGTATTCTTTCTTACAAATGACGGGAAAATGAGACTCATGTCAAAGTCAGTGTCAAAATTGCCTTAAATTAGTTATCATCAACAAAGGGGTTTTTCATCATATAAAATGTCAAAGATATTTCTAAACACAGGGGCATCTGCTGAGCTCTCTTGAACATCCGGGTCTTGTTCCTGCTCTTTCTCCTCTTCCTCTTCTTCCTCCACCTCCATTTCTGCCTCCATCCTATGCAAAGCCTTGTGTCTCTTCAGTGCAGCAATGCATAAGTTATCTCTTTTTTTATGTTATTTGTTTATTATGTTGTCTAATTTTTTTTATTCCTTTTTATATTCTCACCTCACTAAAGTGTAATATTACATTGGTTCAAGACCCCCCCCCCCCTTTCTTACACTTTTCTTACAGGAGCCAAGCCCCCCCCCCACCCACCTTGGCGTAAGATTATATTTGAACGTTCCCTTATGGAACTGTGTGCTGCTTCATTTTTTTTTGTATGACAAGTTACGTGGACACATCCATTCTTGACCAAATTCAATTTTTTAATATTATTCATTCACTAATTCTTGAGCCCTAATAATAAGAGATGCATTTCCGTCGAGTAGAATCGAGAAATGTGGCCGGACATTGTATTTTAAGCCTATCTTTACGCATTGCTGACCGAGAGTCAACTTTATCACATCTATTTCTGTGTATTCTGTAAGGAATTCTGGTATAATAAAAAGATCTGTTAATCTTTGCATCGAATTCAAGTGGCGTTATTAACGCAACCTAGATCTAGATTTACGGCTGGGCTTGGTACGAGGAAAACTTACAAAATGTATCATTGCCCGGGTCGGCTAGTAATTATAATATTATGAACATCGTGTAACTCACAAAACCGTGGTTTCGAGATAAGACCGTTTACACTTGGACAGATCTGGCCGACTTACGGCGCGCAGGCGGGTTGTGGCCCGACATGCAATTTTGGCCAGTCCTCCAAGGTGCAAATCACTTTACACTTTACTTTGGTGGCATGGAGATACTAGTATCACCAAATAGGCCATTCAAAGCCCTTTCATTTAGTAAAAAAAAAAATTGCTTTAATTTAATTAGCAGAGAAGATAATTATGGCCTCTCAAAGACATGAAGTGACAAAATCACAGTTTTGAGAAAAACCCTTTTAAAGTTTTAGCTTTTCATCAAAATTATTGATGGTGACTCGATTCAAAGTCAATTTTGAGGCATTTACCTTTCTCAAACAGGTTTATCGTTTGGAAAAGGAATAGTAAAGAGGTTAAATTTTTCAAAAATACTGAAAACGCAAAATCGATACACCTACATACCTCTGGGTGAACTTTTGTTCTGTCTGAATTTCTTGAAGTTATTTATAATAAAATGTGAGTGTGCATGAGAAAACCCACAATATGTCGACAGAGCTGATTTTGAGAAAAACGGCTTTGAAGTGAAAATATGGGTCCGACGTAAACTTCCAACTTGGCTGTTGTTTAGGGGACAGTGGCATGTTACAGGGTAAACTGTAGACGAGCAGTGAACACTACTCACTATGATCGCTACAAAGGCTTTGTAATTAGACTACGGTCTCCTAACAAGATCCAAAAATTTCCCACTTGGCTGTAGTTTAGGGGACCGTGGCATGTTACAGGGTAAACTGTAGATGAGCAGTAAACACTACTCAGTATGATCTCTATAATGGCTTAGTTAATAGACTACGGTCTCCTAAAAGCAATCACTCCAATATTAATGGGTCAATTAGCTATTGCCACTTTTAGGATTAAATGCCGTTTTCTCAAAATCTTGTTTTAGGGAGGTCACTGACTTCAATTTATCGCAAATGTCTTGTCTTTTATTGTGTGTACAGAACTCAAAATGTCATGTTTGCGACTTCTTGTGGGTTTTCTCATGCACACTCACAAATAAGCTTACAATAAAATTAACTTTCATAGATAAATGCCAGCAACAATCATCATTCTTCAATCCTTTACTCTCCTTCCCCCCATCTTTTCCTCGCCGTTATCATTCTGTCTTAAATTTACCACACATGAAAACATTACTAACATCTACATTCATACTCACACAAAGAAGAATCCAGTTTTCAGACTTTACCAGGAGAAATCACAGAGCTACAATATTGTATTCATTAACAATTTTATGGCAAAATATTCCAAAAATATGGTCGAAAATCATGTTAGAAAATCTGACGTCTGAATAAATGCTGTATATGTGGATGTCAAACTAACCCTAACACTAACCAAAAAGTATCATTTTCCTGAATTATTCAGAGTAACACTCGTTCAGCCAACTGTTTCATTGACAAGATACGGCCAGGTCAGAGGACCAGACAGGTAAGCTAATCCACGTAAAGCTGGCATTGTGTTTCTCTCTTTTTATAAGGCTCGCTGTATTGGTTTTGGCGGTGTTAGCCACAGATTGTCTGAACAAGTCAGTATGACATATTACGGATGGGCACGTCACATTTCATGCTTTGTAATCTTCTTACGCTCCTCCTGCTTATCCCCCCCCCCCCCCCGCGATATATCTCCCATCTACAAGTGTAAAATATTAGAGCCGACATAATAGTAAGTATATTAAACATACCACTTTCTGATGTATTATAATATGTTGTGACATGAAAACCTCACACTCTCTTTCCTCTCTCCCTCTCTCTCTCTCTGTTTCACACATGCACACACACACAAACACACACTCTTCCAGTTCTATGTGCATTTTAGGTAGATAGATAGACAGACAGACAGACAGACGGACAGACCGATAGATAGATAGATACATAGATAGCTAGATAGATAGATAGATAGATAGATAGATAGATAGATAGATAGATAGATAGATAAATAGATAGATAGATAGATAGATAGATAGATAGATAGATAGATAGATAGATAGATAGATAGATAGATAGATAGATAGATAGATAGATAGATAGATAGATGGATGGATAGATGGATGGATGGATGGATGGATGGATGGATGGATGGATGAATGCTTGGGTGGATGGATGGCTGACTGGCTGGATGGATGGATGCATGGAAGGTTGGATGAATTAATAGCTTGATAATTGGACATACCAATGATAATCAATTCCCCAAACCACGCTCACAATAAATAATCAAGGACAGATAACCCCCCAACTTGACATCAGGAATTAAAAGAAAACCCGGCCAGGTGCGGCTCATTTATCCAAGAGCAATTGATCGTTATTTTTCTGTAAACTCCGGACAGTCTCGGCCTCTTGAAAACACACAATCTGATAAACCGCTCACGTTCTCGTCTCCAACAGCTGCTGGGAGACATAGGAATCGATAGATTATCTCCACTTGGAAAGATGGCCTGCAATGTAACGTGTCATCAGTTTCGGTGTGAAATTGAATGGGGGTAGCCATCTTGCTGAAGTCCACCTGGACTCCAAAAACAAACATTCTAGCCAGTAACCTTACGTCAGTTCGACGTAGATTTCTATAGAATTGGTAGGATTACCATAGGAGGGGATTCCTTATATTATTCCGACGTCGGGGCGATGTCATAACCAGCGGATATCTACGTAAGAACGATGTCATTTCGTTGTGCAGATTTGACGTCAATCCTACGCGTCGAATTTCCGTAGGCTGGGATTACAGTTGTGCATGGCGTTGGGTGAGGACGCTGCATCGTCTTCCGTTTAACATGTTTGCGAATGATAAGAAGGTTTTCCTGCAAGTGTAAAATGTCATTATTTGATGTAGACAATATTGCATCTATCTATCTATCTATCTATCTGTCTGTCTGACTGTCTGTCTGTCTGTCTGTCTGTCTGTCTGTCTGTCTGTCTGTCTGTCTGTCCGTCCGTCCGTCCGTCCGTCCGTCCGCCCGTCTGACTGACTGACTGTAGGTGATTGGAACTTTAAACGCAACGCACAGAAAGCCGAGACAACCGGAGACAATACCATTACCAACCTGAACATGCTGAAAATCCGGTTACAACCCAAAACCGTCCAGACAGAAACAACACCAGGTTACATGATGACAGCACGGCTGGGAGCGCACTCGCCACTTTGTTGCATCGTAGTCTGATGAGCACACCTGTGGGACACGAGCATTACTGCAGAGTCGATAGGAAACTGAAACTAATTCACGTCTGCAACACGACTGCAAGTAGCATGAGAGCCCGTGGTCAAAGTGGAAACATTTTCTGCCGAAAGATACTAGATACGATTAAGATGAGACAGCTGGCGCTTTTAGCGAGCACAGATTTCGCACCGCCACCCAGCGGCGAATACCCGGAAGTCATGAAAAGTGCCGTATTTTACGAAGCCAATTAAGGACAATACTGAATGTTGTTCACCGTTCAGCTATTGCTATAGGCCTTGATTGACGTCACTTATTTATAATTATAATGTCAATCGCCGTGGGAAAACTCTGGATAATTTATTTTTTTTAGTCGCAGTTGCACTCTAACAAATCCGCATCATTCTTTTCGTGCTGTGCACCATGGGCCCCGCCCCCGATCAGCGGGCAAACTGTGTGCACGAGTTTCTTAAAGATGCGAAGAACGTATCTGGTATCTTTATTTCCACTAAGAAAATTGACGTCAGCGCTGTGAGAGGGGTATTGCTATGTCCAAATCACCTATGGAAATGATTAGTTATGTTTTGTTTCTGGATAGAGAAAATGAGCCAAAGAGATGGAGAATCTTGGTCGCCTACAGGACCGTGTCTAGTTCAGTTCCTTTACCTGTTCGGTCCTTATTGTCTTAGTAAACATCTGGTCCCGGGAGCAAGTGCCGGGTCTGCATGGGTCAGTAGTGAACGCATGTTTGTAGGTGGGCAAGTTTGTTTTGCTTGGGTAGACAGACAAACAAAGGAGCAGACAGACATACAGAGAGGTAGATTTTCTGGGGGAGGTTTGGCGTGGATGGTTTTGTGGGTTTAGGTAGTTTGTCGACAAGATAGATGGAAATATGGGGAACTTGATGATGGATACAGAACGTAAAGAGATTAAACGATCAAATGGACGGACATAGACAGACAGACAGACAAACAGACAGACAGAGAGACAGATAGATAGATAGGCAGACAGACAGGCATGTAGATAAGATATAGTTGGATAGCCAGCTAGAGGGAGAGAGAGAGAGAAAGAGAGAAACAGACAAGGAGGGAGAGAGATTGAGAAAGAGAGACGAAGAGTATAGAGAAAGAGAGAGACAGAGAACGAAAGAGAAAGAAAGAGGAAGACGGAAAGAGTGAATAAAGGATACAGAATGATAGTGTGACCTATGATTGTGATGCCATTGTTGTGACCCCAACCCAGCCCCCAAACCTCCAGCCCCCGAGAGGTGCAGGATTTGACGAGCTGACCGAGGCAACTCTGGCCCCCCCCCCCCCCCCCGGAAACTCTCTGGGGGAATCACCCGCATGCAGGTTGTCGGAAGGGGGAGGGGAAGGCAAGGAGTGAAGAGGGTCTTGGGTGAAGTGTGAAATGAAAAATTGATCTTGGAAAGGCAAAATGAGGGGGGGGGGTGGGGACATTAGTAAATGCAAATGAGAAAGATGAAAGATATTTGGCTATAATAACCTCATAACGCCAAACACATCGAAGTTTGAGAGATTCTGTGAGAGCAATGCTGTGCGGACGAAGAGAAATTTAATGTCCACTCTTTCTGTTCGTGACCTGGCTAAATTATTGTTAGCTCCTGATCTGTTATATTTTTCTTTCTTTCTGTCTTTCTGTTTTTCCATAGTTGTTTTCTTACTTTTGTTTCTTTCTTTCTTTATCTCTTTCTCTCTCTCCATTGCTTTCTTTGTTTTTCTGTCTTTCTCTCTGGCTCACTGTCTCATCTTGTTTGTTCGTGCTTTTTTTTTGTTTTTGCTTTATACGTCACTCAAAGCTGTGATGTTGAACGTAATGCTTTGCAAGTGATCCCTTAGGCGGCGCCATATTGTGAGTGTTGAAGATGAGGATGAGCAGAAAAACGAAATAAGATACAACATTTCTGACAAACTGAAGTTCTATTACGTCAGGTGACAGGGACAACTACAATACAATCACTAATAACCAATGTCGGTATTTCAAATGTTGTACAGATTTGCGTAAAATGCGTTTTATTGTATCTACAAGAAAAGTTTATTCGTTTGCACCACGAAGAGACCGAATTTTTTTTTAGCAAACTCGAAATTACTACAAAAAGAAGAATTGGAACTCGCTGAAGGACGAAAGTTGCACAAAAGAGGCGAAAATCGGTATTTTACAAGGGATGTGCACATTTTTACGAATTACATTCTATTAACTTACATAGACCATATTTTTTACATTTAGCTAAAGGTGCATGATCGAATTCAAGATTTTCGTTTCATGGCGTCAGGTAGATAAGTTGTGTTATTGTTAATGCATGTATATACTCTCAATTGTTCCTATGCCCATAACTTCCTGGAAATTTGCAATGAAATTCAAAATTTCATAGAACTGCTAGTTCTGTGACGTCAAGTCTTAACTCTTTCGCAACCGAAAATCCGAATACTCGGCTCACGGAATTTCGATTCGCTACCGAAAGCGGAATATTAGTCGGCTCACGGATTTTCACTTCGCTATGGAAAGCCGAATATTCGGCTCCAACACTGATAT
Source organism: Onchidella celtica (assembly GCA_963931925.1). Classification (NCBI taxonomy): domain Eukaryota; kingdom Metazoa; phylum Mollusca; class Gastropoda; order Systellommatophora; family Onchidiidae; genus Onchidella; species Onchidella celtica. The sequence continues at coordinate 44,181,203 of OZ007583.1, forward strand.
CTGAGCCAACTTCTCGAAATATTGAATCCCATCCTGGTTCATTGATTTTCCTTTACTTTAATGTCTAATTTACAAGGGTTATGTCTTGTGTTTATACTGAGTGAAAGAAAAAACATCTTTGAACTATGTCTGAATTTCAAATTGAATAGTGTTGAGAGTTCATGTCCACACCCAGAAAAGTGACTGTAAGGAATGAATTAAGGCCGATTTACACGTTCAGACATGGATTCAACTTCAACTCAAGCACAATGACAAGCATGTTGCCCTCCCTCCCCCCCCCCTTCCTTCCTTCCCTCCACACACACAAACAAACAAGTTGTCATACAATAGTGCAAAGGCCGCACCTACCCTAGTTACCCAATAACGTGCTCTTTCTGTGAATTCTCGTTTTTTTTTTCTCCAGGCAGTCGCACAAACAATGGCAATTAAGGCAAGCACGCCCCTAGCCTGGACGCTCCGATCCAATTGACAATAATTATGTTTGAGGACAAACTTGCGCGTATAAATTGGCCTATAATGAAACAAACCAATAACATGCAAAGAGTGCGAATCAAGACATAAAAATGAACAATTACTATGGAAAGATCTGGATAGAAACACAGTCCTGGGTTTATCTAGGTCAGGGCATTGACCTTCTGCTAGTGGTGGAATATAATAAACAAAGACCTTGAAACAAGGCAAAAATGTAATCCTAGATAGCAAGTCCCTGTGCGTCTAATCTACTCCCCATGAAGTGTGAAATATGAAATTATTCTGCTAGATACACAACTCGCTAGCCTCCCAAAGCAGAATAATTATCAATTTTCCTGCTCTGTAAATAACATTGTGAAATGTATTGATAAAAATGTGACCGCACCAGTGTATTGATTGGGATACACACATATGTATCATCTTATTGCGATACCCACTTTAGCACGCATGTTTCTGTCACAAAAAAATGAGAACACAATCATTATTAATGTGCTTACCAAATCTATTTTGATCACGGCCTGGCGTTCAGTATTTATAATTAATTACCAGAGTTTTCATATCGGGATAAGGATTGAACTTTCTTGTTTATGTTATTTTTCTTTGTTGAGTAATTACTTTTAATGTTCACTTGACACATTATTTGAGATAGTTGAGACATTTACAGGCTACCTCTGACCATGCTGATGTCGTCCAAACGTTGTCAATACCTGAACCATCATTATTATTTCGACAGACCAGGCAGGAACCGGCAACTTTGGTGTAGATCAAAAACCCTCTGCATTCATATCCTTCGCTTTGTGACCTAAGATCATTATCAAGATCCAAGCGAATGATGTTCTGGATTGGCGGATTTTACAAGTGGTCCAATATGGGGACGCCGGGAAAAATGAGTTTGAGTTTAAGTTTGAGTTTAAGTTAGGAGAAAGCAGGTCTTACAAGATAACGGCCCCATTGTGAAGGGAAGAAGCAAGTTGATATACAGAATGTTATAACAAAACGACAGGGACAGAAGTTGACCCTACCAGACGTGTCCACCAACCACCTGCACCAAATGGGATACAGTGCAAACAATTTTAATTCCACCTTTGGAAATGTCAGTGAATGGTACCTCGGATCGGCAAATCTCTCCTGCCTCGGCGATGAAGTTCTACAACCTTATTGTGGACAATGATGAGATATGAAAGCCAATTCCCACTTTTCTCCATACGACTTTCTATATATTATCTACAAGAGATAGTTGTTGTTTTTTCTCTAAGGGCGTCACTTTGAGGTGAGATCTTTCGTTCTCCGAGGACCTTCGCCAATGGCAGTTGGCTACTTAAAAGGGCCTCATTAAATACAAGGATACCTGACATTGTGGTGTCCGTATTTGGTAGAGGTCTGAGAGAGTTGGTATGGCATGCCAAATTGGCAATCTCTTTGATGTGCACTTCATCCCACATGGAAGGTGAAAATTGCATCGCAAGGGAATTTGGGAGATCCAAAGTGGCAACTGCTTTGTGTAACAATATCTGAGTGAGTTTTTTTTTTCCTCTAAGCAAACGCTGGCGGTAAACCAGGGCTTATGCTAGCGTCAAGTACACTTTTGATGGTTTCATGCACTGGTGCCAGGGACAAGTGGGTAAAGGCGATAGTTCTTGTAGCTTTTGGAAAAAAGTGGGGGTTGATATTTTTATGCTGATAATTTCTGGCAAACCTAGGCGCATGTTGTTGTGATTGTGTCAAGTATTGCATGAATTGGGTTAATGATGTGTTCATGTACTTGTTATCTGTTCTCCCAGCCATCTGCCTACACGTCTATCCATCCATCCACCCATCTGTCTCTTCGTCTATCCATCCATCCACCCATCTGTCTGTACGTCTATCCATCCATCTACTCATCTGTCCCCCAATCAGTCCGCCCGTCTGTCCATCCATTCATCCATCTAACCGCCAGTCTATGCATCCATCCATGTGTTCGTCTATCCGTCCGTCCGTCCGTTCATGCATCCATCCATGTTTTCGTCTGTCCGTCCGTCCGTCCGTCCGTTCATGCATCCATTCATGTGTTCGTCTGTTCGTTCGTCTGATCCCCCTCCCGCCCGTCCGTCCGTTCGTCCATCTAGTGGTCCGTCCATTCATCCGTCCGTCCGTAAATCCATCAGACCATCCAATTATCGATCCATATCTCCATTCATCCATTTACCCAGCCTTCCTTCTATCTGTCCATCCATCCATCATCCATCCATCCATCCATCCATCCATCCATCCATCCATCCATCCATAATAGCACTCATCCATCCTTCCACCCGTCCCTCCATCCATCCATCCACTCATCCATCCTTCCACCCGTCCCTCCATCCATCCATCCACTCATCCATCCTTCCACCCGTCCCTCCATCCATCCATCCACTCATCCATCCATCCATCCATCCCTCCATCCATCCATCCACCCGTCCCTCCATCCATCCATCCACTCATCCATCCATCCATCCATCCCTCCATCCATCCTTCCACCCGTCCCTCCATCCATCCATCCACTCATCCATCCTTCCACCCGTCCTTCCATCCATCCACCCATCCATCCATCCATCCATCCACCCATCCATCCATCCATCCATCCACCCATCCATATATCCATCCATCCATCCACCCATCCATCCATCCATCCGTCCATCCATCCACTCATCCATCCTTCCACCCGTCCCTCCATCCATCCATCCAACCACTCATCCATCCATCCATCCATCTATCCATCCACCCATCCATCCATCCATCCACCCATCCATCCATCCATCCATCCACCCATCCATCCATCCATCCATCCATCCACCCATCCACCCATCCATCCATCCATCCATCCATCCATCCACCCATCCATCCATCCATCCATCCATCCACCCATCCATCCATCCATCCACCCATCCATCCATCCATCCACCCATCCATCCATCCACCCATCCATTCAACCGCTTATCCATCCTTCCATCCGTCCTTCCATCCATCCATCCAACCACTCATCCATCCATCCTTCCACCCGTCCCTCCATCCATCCATCCATCCATCCACCCATCCATCCTTCCACCCGTCCTTCAATCCATCCATCCATCCACCCACCCATCCATCCATCCATCCATCCATCCATCCACCCACCCACCCATCCATCCATCCATCCATCCATCCACCCACCCACCCATCCATTCATCCATTCTTCCATCCATCCATCCATCCATCCATCCATCCATCCACCTACCCATCCATCCATCCGTCCACCCGTCCTTCCATCTATTAAGTCTGCCTGCCTGTTCAGACCCCGGTCTTCAGACATAACAAAAAACCAAATAAAAAAACAACAACAACTCCCTATAGAGTTTGAACCGCAATGCACCCATCTTTCTGTCCCTAATTTTTGCCTCTGGGAGATCTATTCTATCTGGAACAATTCCAACTGCCAATATCTCAACCTCTTTGAGATCCCAAGAGATTTCTTCTCTTTAAATCACTGGTTCTCAAAGTGGCCGATATCAAATTGATTTCTGGGGGCTTGGGTGAAAACCAAGAAAAGGGGGCGATTTGGGGGGGGGGGGGGGAGAACATAGCATGAATGAAGGACGATTTTGGCGGCAAATACAGGGCAGGGCAGCCACTGACTTGTTGAACAGCAAGTGTAGATAGGTTCTATGAACAGAAAAGGCTTATTTTTCTTTCTTTTTTTTTTTTTCAAGTAGATTTGATAAAGATTGCTTTCTGTTTCACAGTGAATAATCAACAGGCCACTCCTGTTGTCACCAATAAGGCTTTGAAAAATCTCAACACCATAATTTCTCTGTAGTCTTGTCTTCTTGTGAAATGTGTCTGTTGGGTCTGAGTGGGGATTTTTTCTTCTTTGGGGGGGGGGGGGGGTGAGAGAATGGGGCGATGAAAGAAAATGTGGAGACCAAGGGGGGGAGGGGAGGGGAGGGGGAGGGGGCGATTACCTGGAAAAGGTTGAGAACCGCTGTTTTAAATGATTCTTTACGCTATTTTTTTTTGTTGTTGTTGTTTTCCCTTCGTTCGTAAAGCAGACACCTCTTAGAAAAGACCATGTTCTGAAAGCCAAGCACTTGACCAGAGAAGCTGTTTTCTGTGGGTTGGTTATTTATTTTAAGTGGCTAATGTTTACGCTGAGACAGAAATGCGCAGGTCGAGAGAAGAATCAATTCAGGTTATCAACGAACGCGGCTGAAACTAACTGATTTTAGGACTGTCTTCGTTGAAACTGATTGATGGGATTTCAGAGGTTTGAGGATGAGAGTAGATCAAGTGTTTGTTAATGTGTGTGAGTGGGAGCATGATGGATTGATCTTATGTTAATCCTGTTTTTAATTTTAGTTCAGCGCCGTGGAGTACGTCATTTTGGTGTGGATTTGAACGCGACACACGTTAATTATTTCATTGCATTACATTTTGTATAAGAAGAAAAACAAAGGGCATGTTGTTGCTACATAAAAGACAAAGTGTGGCTTAGTTTGAAATACACTGCGAGTTTCATTTCTCAGCACACAACAACAACAGCAAAACTGTGTTAATATCTGAACAATTGACCTTTGATATTGGCTGACGTTAGGACAACGTGGGCCAATTACAAAGCCGGGTAGAGGAATTACTTTCTCTGTCTGTTTTGATATGTTTTATTCTGTTGCTCCCTAGAGGATCTAGAAGTCTGATGACACAAATTGGGGTGATTTGTCTTTGTGAGGACAAGAGAGAAGCAATTGTGGGTGAGCTGTGAAATGCGCATCTAGTGACTGTTTTAAGTTTGAGTTCCAGTTTGCTGAAAGCACGTCAACACGATAAAGTCCATATTGTGCTAGAAATTCACGAAATACCATAAAAACCATACATTTTATTGAATTTTGCCTGGGCAGCGGCCTGTCGGGCCTGCTCTTTTCGATTTTCAACTGCTAAGGTATCTGCATAACGTGCCCTCCGAGCTTTTCATCCCTATCCAAGAAGACTAAGAGCGCGATCCTACCTACCATAGCATCAGGGATAGGAAAATATGAGAAAAATCCTAAAATGCTGCACCGATCAGGACTCGAACCTGATACCTTTGGCATGAGAGGTGAGCACCTTGCCTCTAGCCCACCGTGTCTACGACAGAAGAAGTACCTACCAGAAGCACTCACCAACTAACCAGCCCATCTAGTGATACCATTAGACTTAGATGAAAGGATGTAGAGATTTTGCTCTCTTAAGTGTCATGCTTGTACATGGTGTCAAGGCCTGCTTGGAAAGAAAGAAACAAACAAACAAAATGAAAGACAGAGAAAGGTGGAACAAATCGATTACCAAACCATTTTAAACTTGTCTTTGTGTGGTAGTTTCACAAGGCAGAGAATTATCTCAGAAAATAGCAAGGTTGACATTTGAGGAAATAACAATGCTTTGTAAGCTCGAATTGATGATACCTTAGAGACCTGGACTGCACTCGTTTGACGCATTGAACCAGTGTGATACCGCCTCAGACCACAAAAAAACACGATGGAAATGTCAAATCATTTTATTGCAAGCTGACTTTACATTTTATTTAGAATGTTATTGCGAGTAAAGGTTACGTATTTTGAAGCCCTTTGTAACTCGTATTTCCGAACAGCAGTATGATATTGTAATGCAATGTTATTGATGATGATTAATTAATATAACGTTGCTTGAAGTACATTTTGTTTATTACAATAGATCTTCTGACCTAAAAAAAGAAAGAGAGTGTGTGTGTGAGAGAGAGAGAGAATGAATGTGTGAGTGAGTGAGACAGAGAGAGAGAGAGAGTGAGAGAGAGAATGAATGAGTGAGTGCGTGAGAGAGGGAGAGAGAGAAAAAGAGAGAGAGAGAGAGAGAGAATGCATGAGTGAGTGAGAGATAGAGTGAGAAAGAGAGAGAGAATGAATGAGTGAGTGAGTGAGAGCAAGAGAGAGAGAGAGGGGAAGAGAGAGAGAGAGAGAGAAAGAGAGAGAGAGAGAAAATGCCACTTTGCGATGTCGAATAAAATAAGCCAATGGTGAGTGAGAGAGAGAGAGTGAGAGAGAGAGAGAGAGAGAGAAAGAAGGAGAATGAATGAGTAAGTGAGTGAGAGAGAGTGTGAGAGAGAGAGAATGAATGAGTGAGTGAGTGAGAGCGAGATGGACGGAGAAAGAGAGAGAGAGAGAGAATGAATGAGTGAGTGAGTGAGAGCGAGATAGACAGAGAAAGAGAGAGAGAGAGAATGAATGAGTGAGAGAGAGAGAGAGAGAGAGAGAGAGCGAGGGAGAGAGAGTGAGAGAGAATGAATGAGTCAGTGAGAGCAAGAGAGAGAGAGAAAGAGAGAGAGAGAGAGGACGAGAGAGAGAAAATGTCACTTTTGCCACGTCAAATGAAATACGCCAACGGTTATGACAAACCTTCACACTAAAAGTCAAATTTTCAGTACTCCTGCAACCGAATTCCTGTCTTTATTACTGATCCACGCTTCATTATGGTGTATTGTCGTACGATGCGTTCATTCATGTTTATGTAACCTTGTCTTGTCGAACCTGTGAGCTATGGTGTGTGTATCTGCCATGTTGTGATTGGCCCAGGTCTTACCTGCTGGCCATAATTTGCTCAACTACACACACAGTAATTAGTTAATCAGCTACCGTCACCTGCATGTTTAACAGTGGAACTAATCCATCCGTTTGCCAGCCAGCTCACCTGATCGTATTAGTGTTGACGTAACATAGAAGCAAGAAAGATCAGATATGACTCGCACGTTTTGTTTGCAGATTTTTTGTTTTGTTTTTCCAAGCAAGAGATGTCTATGTTATTATTGATAGAAAGATTGAAGAAGAGACGGATGGATGGAGAGATGTATAGATTGACTATGCGACTTTGATAGATATCGGGGGAGGGGGAGGGCAGAAAAGGGCGAGAGGGGGGGGGGGTGGAGTGACGAAAACTATGAAAGGGAGCGTTCAACAGCGTGTGTAAGTGGGTTTTATGAACAGTAAAAGTCTACTTCTTCCAGTGCATTTGATAAGGAATGCTTTCTGTTTGATCATGAGTAATCAACACGCCCATTCAATTGTCACTAATAAGGCTTTAGGAACGTAACATCGTACTTTGTGTGTGTAGTAGCCTGTCTTCTTGAGAAATGTATCTGTTGGGTTTCAGTAGAGATTTTCGGGGGTAGGAGTGGACATGGTGGGGGGGGGAGGTGAAAGAAAATGTGGAGCTTCACAGGGCCATTGTCTGAACAAGGTTGAGAACCACTGGACCAGATGAATGGCTGACGGTTTGTTTTATTTATTCTGAGACAATACATCCAACTGCAATAATATACACGTGACATTTTGATTTGCTATAGAATACAATATTCGTCGTAAAATATAAGCCTTGATATTTCAACGACTTCTATGTCCATAATAGCCTTGCCAAAGCCTGTGACAAATTCATGCTAAAGATCAGTGTCTCAAAAACTGTAGTTTTGACACAAGGCTTGAGAAACCCCAACCCAATCATGCTGAATGGCTCTCCTCTGGAGCAAGTGGGAAAATTCTGCTACCTAGGCTCAACCATCAGTGGTAGCACAGACATAACAACTGAAATAAATGCCAGAATAGGAAAGGCGGCCACAGCTTTTGGCAAACTCTCAAAAAGGGTGTGGAACAATAGCAAGCTGACCATCAAAACAAAGGTACTCGTGTACCAAACTTGCGTCCTAAGCACCCTGCTGTATGGCTCAGAGACATGGACCACCTACTCCAAACATGAAAGATCCCTCAACTCCTTCCACCTGCGCTGCCTACGCAAAATTCTCAAGATCAAGTGGCAAGACAGGATCTCAAATATCGAAGTTCTGAGCCGAGCCAACATTCCATCAACTCAGGCTCTCCTAGGCAAAAAAAGACTGCGGTGGCTTGGACATCTCCACCGTATGGAAAATGATCGCATCCCCAGACAAATTCTCTACGGGGAACTTGCTACTGGCAACCGACCCAGAGGTAGGCCACATCTGCGATTCAAAGACACTTGCAAGGTCACGATGAAAGCATTCAACATCGACCCCAATGAATGGGAGAACCTTGCAAGTGATCGAAGCAGATGGAGACAAAAATTGCGCAGTGGCACGCTCGCAATAGACTTCAAGGCAAAAGAAACATACCTGACAAAACGACAGAGGCGGAATGAAAACACTCGCCAAAGTGAACCCAAAAGACTGACCTGCAATCAGTGCCATCGCACTCTCGGGTCAAACATTGGTAGAATAAGCCACGAGAGAAGCTGTCAGTCAAAGTGAAAGTGAATATTCTAGCTGCTAAGACCGTCTGTAAAGACGCTAAAGGCCATATATATATACAATATTCGTCGTAAAATATAAGCCTTGATATTTCAACGACTTCTATGTCCATAAACAGTTCAGAGCGACATAATTATAGTCCCGTAAAAACCTCTCTCTCTCTCTCTCTCTCCCGTAGTTTTGTGGACCGTTTGGGGAGCCACATGTGATCTGGCAACCAGCATCCTCCAATCCTCTCAGTTTTCTGACCTCCTGATTGTATCGCTCAACCTCAAGCCCCTCCATTCTGGGATATTTTCCTCCCATCTCTTCCTCTGTCTGCCTCTCCTCCTTCCTCCTTGCGCTGTGCCTTGCAGGAATGTCTTGGCAAGCCCTGATGATCTCATGACATGGCCATACCATTTTGAGCTTGCATCTCTTGACCAAGGTCAACAGGTCTTCGTAGGACCCAACGACTTGCCTGATTCTGTTCCGAACTTCTTCGTTCGTGATAATTATGATCTTTGTAGGAGATGCCCAGGAGTCTTGGAAAGCATCTCATCTCATCTCATCTCATCTCATCTCGTCTCTCGTAAAACCTGGGAGTTCCAAAACCCTGCATGGGTTTCATTTAACCCTCTAGGCATCATAAAGTATCATCAGTGATACATAGACATTTATCATTCGGTTGCAGTTCCCATCCAAGAGAACTCAGCGAGAGAAAAGTAATGTTATTTTTTTGTTTTCTGCATGCAATGTAGGCAATTAATCAACTAAATGATCATGAAAAACGCATCAATTATGTCGCTAAGAAAAAAATTCTCATGAAATCAGAATCGGAGGGTTAATAAGATCCTATCAACCTACCCAGAGATGAGAACTTTGTTTTTGACGATTCGCTGATCTGAGCACTCACGCTGCACTTTTCATTGTGTTGTTTGGTCGTTTCTTCACCTGCTTCCAGATATTTTCCCTCCACTTCAGCCCTCAGAAGGATCGTTTTTGGCCCTCAAAAGGGCAGTTTTGAGCTAGGACCAAAATAGACAGAAAGAAACGGTGAAAGGTTCAGCGGTTGTTGTTGTTTTTTTGAGTTGGCTTTGTTGGGGAGAGGGGTCGTGGATGGGTGCTTCTTAATTGTTTAACCCTCCAGAGCGCAGAGTACCAGATTCGAAATGGGGCTCTAGCATAGACATCATTCTGTCTGCCTTCAATAAAGAACACTAGTTTGTAGGGCTATCCATTTTATTTACTTATCACCTTATCATTTTCGAAAGTCGCATGGTGATGTTTGAAGACACCAAATGGCACTGAAGTTGTAGTGTAAACATTTAACAAACGTTGGCCAAATTCTACGTCTGGGCACTTGAGGGTTAACTTGGCCAATTGCCGTGGCTCCGGATGTTGCAGGTTCTGCTTTCCGTGGATCTTGTTTCAGGTAGTCCCCCCCCCCCCCGCCCGTTCACCCCCTCACCCTCACCAGGCTCCTTTTCCTCAGCATAATTTTATTATAAGGACAAGTAGGGCCGGGAAAAGACCGGGGTTTGTTTCTCGGGGGCCTCAGCTGTTGCCCCCCCCCCCGCCCCCCTATTCCTGATTCTTGTTTCTTGTCTCTTGTTCCCGTCCTCACACAGTAGGAACAAATAACGCCTGGCTCCAAATACCACACATATACGCCCTTGTCTTGTCTCGTCAGATTTTTAATTTTAACTTTTACTTGAGCTTATTGATAAGAATCTGAAAGTTGAAAAATAACTCCAAGTAAGATAACGAAAAAAAAAAAGAAAACCGTGAAAATTGCAAAGTGGCCGATATCGTGTCAATGTTCCGTTAAAAGCAAGCTCAAACTCAGACCGTGCTTCACCCCTCCCAACACAATTACTGTTCGCCGCCCCTGCCCCCCGAGTGTTCACAGAAACCAGCTAATCACGTTTGATTCGGATACAGAAAACAAATGTCTTCGTAACATCTAAGTCCCCGGGGAAGACATTATCCTCTCGTCTCCCCTCTCATCCATTGTCTCTACTGCATTCTACTTGTCTAGAACTTCTCAGCGTTGTCTTAATGTATTTCCATACGTCCCTTTGAGACAATGGTTTTCAAAGTTCGCAGGTGGTTGGTCGACGCTCCTGGTAAGTTCTCCTTCTATCCTATCCGTCTGTTAGACAGACTGTCAATGGCCTGGTATTTTTCCTAGCACAATGTGACCGTTTTCGTGTCGACGACCTTTCGCCAATCTCCAAACGATTCAAAGTGACTTCATTTCACGATCCCTGTCAAAGTGCTGGTCTGCAACTGAAGCCGACCCCGCTTCCACACACACTCCGAGAAGCAACAAGACAGCAACATCTATTGCTAACAAGCTTTCCACACAGACTCCGAGAAGCAACAAGACAGCAACATCTATTGCTAACAAGCTTTCCACACAGACTCCGAGAAGCAACAAGACAGCAACATCTATTCCTAACAAGCTTTCCACACAGACTCCGAGAAGCAACAAGACAGCAACATCTATTCCTAACAAGCTTTCCACACACACTCCGAGAAGCAACAAGACAGCAACATCTATTCCTAACAAGCTTTCCACACAGACTCCGAGAAGCAACAAGACAGCAACATCTATTCCTAACAAGCTTTCCACACAGACTCCGAGAAGCAACAAGACAGCAACATCTATTCCTAACAAGCTTTCCACACAGACTCCGAGAAGCAACAAGACAGCAACATCTATTCCTAACAAGCTTTCCACACACACTCCGAGAAGCAACAAGACAGCAACATCTATTCCTAACAAGCTTTCCACACAGACTCCGAGAAGCAACAAGACAGCAACATCTATTGCTAACAAGCTTTCCACACAGACTCCGAGAAGCAACAAGACAGCAACATCTATTGCTAACAAGCTTTCCACACAGACTCCGAGAAGCAATAAGACAGCAACATCTATTCCTAACAAGCTTTCCACACAGACTCCGAGAAGCAACAAGACAGCAACATCTATTCCTAACAAGCTTTCCACACAGACTCCGAGAAGCAACAAGACAGCAACATCTATTCCTAACAAGCTTTCCACACAGACTCCGAGAAGCAACAAGACAGCAACATCTATTCCTAACAAGCTTTCCACACAGACTCCGAGAAGCAACAAGACAGCAACATCTATTCCTAACAAGCTTTCCACACAGACTCCGAGAAGCAACAAGACAGCAACATCTATTCCTAACAAGCTTTCCACACACACTCCGAGAAGCAACAAGACAGCAACATCTATTCCTAACAAGCTTTCCACACAGACTCCGAGAAGCAACAAGACAGCAACATCTATTCCTAACAAGCTTTCCACACAGACTCCGAGAAGCAACAAGACAGCAACATCTATTCCTAACAAGCTTTCCACACAGACTCCGAGAAGCAACAAGACAGCAACATCTATTCCTAACAAGCTTTCCACACAGACTCCGAGAAGCAACAAGACAGCAACATCTATTCCTAACAAGCTTTCCACACAGACTCCGAGAAGCAACAAGACAGCAACATCTATTCCTAACAAGCTTTCCACACAGACTCCGAGAAGCAACAAGACAGCAACATCTATTCCTAACAAGCTTTCCACACAGACTCCGAGAAGCAACAAGACAGCAACATCTATTCCTAACAAGCTTTCCACACAGACTCCGAGAAGCAACAAGACAGCAACATCTATTCCTAACAAGCTTTCCACACACACTCCGAGAAGCAACAAGACAGCAACATCTATTCCTAACAAGCTTGCCACACAGACTCCGAGAAGCAACAAGACAGCAACATCTATTCCTAACAAGCTTTCCACACAGACTCCGAGAAGCAACAAGACAGCAACATCTATTCCTAACAAGCTTTCCACACAGACTCCGAGAAGCAACAAGACAGCAACATCTATTCCTAACAAGCTTTCCACACAGACTCCGAGAAGCAACAAGACAGCAACATCTATTCCTAACAAGCTTTCCACCGTTTTCTCATTTGCTCTCTTTTTTTCTCTCTCCCTCTCTTCTCTCACTCCGTCCGTTTCTGTCTTTCTCTCTCCATCCATCCATTCATCCATCCATCCATCCATATATCCATCCATCCATCATCCATCCATGTATCCATCCATCTATCCATCCATCCACCCTTACATGTATCCATCCATCCATCCATCTAACCATCCATCCATCCATCCATCTATCTATCATCCATCCATCCATCCATCCATCGATGTATCCATCCACCCACCCACCCATCCATCTATCCATCATCCATCTGTCCATTCATCCACCCACACACCCATCCATTTATCCCCTTCTCTGTCTATCAGTCAGTCTGTCTGTCTGTCCAACTGTCTCTTTCTGGCACTATCTCTTACACACAAACATGTCATACAAGGTGGTCTAGAGGCCTCTCATGCCGAGGGTCCCGGGTTCAAAACCCGGGCAGTGCAGGCGTGTTGGAAGTTTGGAATTTTTCTCATATTTTCGTGTCCCTGGTCCTATTGGGGGGTGGGATCGAGTACCTAGTCTTCTTGGATAAGGACGAAAAAATTCGGAGGGCCCGTGTGCACGCTGCGCATGTTAAAGATACCTTGGCAGTTGGAAATCGAAAAGAACAGGCCACTGCCCGGGCAAAATTAAATAAAATTCATCACTACCATTCCTTCCCCCTCCCTCCCTCATCTCCCCCCCCTCACCAAAAAAAACAACAATCCACCGACCGGCGCTGCACCGTGGCGACGACGTGCCTGCTCCAGTTGTAACTGGGCTGCCATGGCACAAAGGCAAATTTCCCAAATGGGATTAAAGAGTTATACAAATACAAATACAAATACACGTACACACAGATACAGACACACCCAATGGGTTTCTGTTACATGCATTATCATTATTATCATTAATATTTTTCACCCCACCCCCAAAAGCAAGGGGAAAAAATGTCTATGTGACCCATCTCGGAGACGCCATCCCTCAGGCTGAAAACTGCTGCATTAAAACATTCATAGGGTATCTCTCTCTCCCCCCCCCCGCCCCCAGCTCTATCTTAAAGCCAGTTCTCCCAGGACCTGTGGTCCTCACCATGTCCTAAATACATAGACCAGAGCTAGACAAGGGACACCACTCCTGGGAACTGGCCAATGTCAGTTACTGAACTTGATCTCCCCTGAAACCGCCCCTAAGGAAGAAGATGCCCGGCAAAATAGCCCGGCTCTGCCTCATTCAATAGAAACATGGACATTTCCCCTCATTCCCCCTTCCCTCTTCTTCCCCTCTTCATTCCTTGTTTTTTGGTCCTGATAATTTTTTTTATCTCTCTCGTTTTATCTTCCCTGCGTGTCTGCTTCAAGTTTCCGTTTTCGATCTGTCTTGGCTTTCGGGTTTTCAAAGCCAAGTTTTTAATCTTTTTTATTTTGTTTCGTTGTGTCTATTTTTTTGGTCTCTTGTCTTGCGTGAAACTTTTGCATGTCTTTCCTCTGTTTCCTGTTAACGGGAGAGCTGGACGCAAGAAGTTGGTGATCTGCAGATTTCCAATTATTCAAATAATGTTTTTATCTGGTGTTCATTTCTCGGGTGTCAGAGGTTTTGCTGTTGTTGTTGTTTTTGTTGTTGTTGTTTGGGGAGAGGGGGAGGGGGAAGGGGTAGTCACGATGTAAAAAGGTAACTGTTCTCTTTTTGCCATTAATTGAGATTTTAATAATATATTTAACTCATTCGCCACGATAAGCCGAATATTCGGCTCGTGTGGACACCCATTTTCCAACACTAATATCGAAGCCAACTTCTGGAAATATTAAATCCCATCCTGGTTCATTCATTTTTCTTTACTTTAATGTCTAATGTATTTTGACTTGTGTTTATACTAAGTGAAAGAAAAAACATCTTTGAACTACGTCAAAATTTCAAACAGGATAGTCATGAGAGTTCCTGTCCGCACCTACAAAAGTTACAGTGGCGAATGAGTTAATATGATTATTACAGTCTATTATCATCACCTTTCACCTTTTATCTAGGAGTTATCCATCCACTGCAGGATGTAGCCCCCTCTGACAATGACTTCCATTCCTTTCTGTCTGATGTCTTCCTCATCCATGTTGTTCCCCCTCTCTCTTTTTAATATCGTCCTTCCATCTTCTTCCTGGTCGTCCTCGTGTTCTTTTTCCTGTCCGCGGTTGCCATTCAGTGCAGCCTTTTGTCCATCTATTGTCATTCATTCCTCCCATATCGCGGGTATAGAGCAAAACTGTTGTATCTCCAGGTTTATGAATTGGGGTTCATAATGGCAATACTGTAATAATGACAAACTGCTGCTTGCAATTTTTTCCTTATTCCGCTATCTTTAACCAGTTCCAAGTTACAGACATTGTTGTTTCTCCCTTAAAAATGAGATCTTTGAGAGCAATATTGTGCTGTTTCCGAGTAAGCTCCCATTATACATATCACAGGAGATACAACAATTTTGCTCTATATCCGCGACGTGTCTTACAACAAAAGGGGAATTCGTCTGGGCATGTGGGAAGAATCATAGGTATTAATAATAAACAGTTAATTAATATTAAGAACTGTGTATGGTATAGTAACTGCGAAGCGCTTTGAGCTAATATTAGGGGATGAAGCGCTATATTAATGTTATTTTCTATCATTATTTTTATAATTATGTTAATAATCCCCCTAAGTGAAGTGTTGTTCTATAACTTCAGTGGGTAACTAACATTCTTCAGTTCATTTGTTCAATTCTTCACAATAAAGCCGTATGTTGTGCCGATTAGTTGTCTTTGCAGCTAATGTATGAGCCATTTGACATTACAGTGTATTACATTTCGTGTGGTGGTCACTGTCAAGTGATCTGTTGGTCGCTACAATATGTGGCAGCCCTACGGAAAGCTGACGCGCAGGGCTGACGTCAAGGCTTGCACATGCGAGTAACGCCGTTCCTGCCTAGATCCGCTGGTTAGGACACCTGGCAGACGTCGATTTGATGTAAGGTAGCCGACCCTATGATGATTCTACCAATCTTACGGAAATCTACGTTGGAATGACATAAAATTTGCTGGGTGGGTCATTGCCGGGGGCGGGGGATTGGTTAGGATTGATTGCGGGAAGGGGGGGGGGGGGAGTGGGGTCTCTGTACTCTATTCTCCCCTAGAAACTGATCACTTTGTATTTAGCGATTCATTTTTAGATAATTTTTTTTTCATCGTAAATTCTGTCAACAATTACTTGATCTAGTTCACATTACAGCTCAAATTTCAAGAAGGAAAAAAAAAAAGCTAGGCAGTGATCCACCACAAATACACCCATTACATGACGCACCCTCAAATTGGTCCACAGAACGCTGTCATTCACAGATTTAATGCACAGATAAGGGTCATTCCATGTTAAACGGTGCCATAAAGATACACCAGTTTTTGTTATGAAATGGTCCTAATCTTCACTGACGACCCAGTTTATTTATTTTTTTATTTTTTTATTTTTTTTTGGTGCTTTCTTGTTTGGTTTAAAGTTACACAAGTAGCAATTCTACAGACATCCGAAGCTTAAGAGTGACGAAAAGTTTGCACGCAGGAATGATATCGTTCTTATGTAGACCCGATAGGACAAAAAGAGACCCATCCAAAAGTGCCCTAGGAGTAAATAAATAGACATGCACTGGTATATTTCGAACTTTCATAAGTGTCCGTGTACCGAAACAAATACATTTACGTGGAATGACCCGTTCTGTTTGATGTGGTTACTGATGGTATCTCGTTCTGTGCCATCCTTATCTTTCTTTCTAATCTGTTTGCTTCGCTCTATTACACGAGAGTAAATGATGTCATGGTCCTTAATGTGTTTTCTTAATCAACACAATTTTTTGTTCCCAAAACGGCTGTTACAAGAGCGGTAAACCATTACGCTGAAGATAAAAATGGGAGAGGGTGAAAAGGCGTGCTCTTAATGGGGGAATGGCCACATAGTTAACCCTAATACTGCCAGGGAGGAGTTACTGTCTCCGGCAAAAGGTGTTTAGCTCCACCTCTTCATCTTACAGCTTCACTCTTTGGGGTTGCCTTTGATTTAAAAACCAAAACCAGAGTATACATTTCTGGAAAGGTGATATAAATCTTTGCTTCGAAGCCCAGGCATGGCCAAAACTGCCAATTTAATTGGCTTATGACAATAATAGGGTTAAAAGTCGGTATGTTGTAGGAGGAAAAGACGGGAGCTGGTCATCCCAGCACTGTTCTATCCTGTCTTCAGTGCGGATTGGTTGGTGAGCACTTCTGGTGGTGTTTCCTACTGTCCTACCCTTCCATTAAAGTCTTTCTATCGTCTTGGCTTTTTCCTAGGAGATGTGACCTTTATCGCGTCAACCTGCTTTTCCCAAACTCAAACTCAGAACTCTGTCTCTACATCGGTCTGTTTTGAGAGGACAACTAGTAAAGTTTTGTAGTGAAATTTTCAAAAATGTCAGAATGACTTTTTAACATTTTAAAATCTATTCCCAGAGGTGAGCTATCTTCTTGATTTTTTTTATTTTTTTTGTAGTAATGATAGACTACACCTTGTTGTGCTGATTAGGATCTTATCTCAATATTTGTCACAAGTGGAGATAGAATAAAACCGTACTAGTGTTCTTTAAGGCACTCACTCTCTAGGTCCAAACCTCATTTTTGAAGTATCCTAAGTGCGCTGAAAAGGGGTGTAAAACTTCACCAAAAACAAAAGGAAAATAAAATCAGAAAGAAGTTGTACAACTAACGGTGCATCTTTAGAGATGCGCAACGACTTTCATATTTGAAGACTACAAGGGAAATACGCCGGTTGTCACAAAATGCGAGTTTTATGGTCATCTCCCTCGGCTCTTAGCTAACATAATCTTTCTCTCAGACCGGTTATGCGAAAAACAACCGCTGTCCAGCAAGAGGAGCAGATTTAGATAAGACATTTTCTCTTCAGCCTATGGACTTTCAAACTTCAAAATACGAATTTCTCCAAACCTTCGTTTTGAGACAAGTGGCGTTTTTCTCGTGTAGTCTTTATTGATAAGTTCACTGTCTGTATCCACATCAAAGATCAGAAACACGCGTGTATGTGGCCCTCTATGGCATCAAACGCCTGAGCAACTCAGTGTGAAATCATTTCCAACCATTCTTTTCACTGAAATGTTTCATAACAGTATTAAGTACCACCAAACCAGACTGGGACTCGAGGTCCGATTCCGTTTCCTGATGAGTGGATCGATAACAGAACAGAATCGTAAAGATGAATTATGAATGAAGTCATTTGTCATAGCTGTTGACAAAACCAACAGAAAATTGTCAATGTGTGTCGTGCACGCCCCAGAAACCTAGCAGTGAACCGGCAAGGGAAGAGCGTTTTAGCTTTTCAAAGATTCTGTACCCACCAGAGATAGAATATTAACCCTTTAGGTCACATAATGTATCTCCAGTAATACACAGGTACTTGTCACTAGACGATGAAAGTCCAAAACATTCGACTGAAATCTTTTTTTGTTACACAGAGACGGCTACACGGACACTGAAGGTTAAAGGTTCACCAAGCCGTTAAATAGAACTGGCGTGCATCAAATTCTCTGTAACTGGTGCTTTTCACAAATAGACGTGGCTAACAGAACTGGCTTAATAACTGTTGAATGTCTCTACTCTCTTTCTTTCCTTCTCTTCAACTCTCTTCGGCACGTTTGGAACGATGTGATGTTTGCGTGCTTTGAGGTAGTTTCTGTTTTAATGAATAGTCGCTTGACGAGCAAAATATCTAGGCATGATCTTAACTAAGCGTCATTGTCCTCGTGTGCACAAACACGTCACTGATTAAAGCTGTGAAAGTAAGTGGAGACGACTACCCGATATCAGACATGGACTTGTCCTTCAACCGAAATGGGCTTGTCACACGGTAAAGACTTCAGCTGGGGGCGGACTATTACATAAAATTACGTACGCATCCGATGAGTTGTCCGTTGCCGGTCTGAAACAAACTGCCGTCCATCTGACGTACTGGCGATGTCAACAATTTTCATATTTTGCTGGAGAACATTTCAAAGTCTTGGCCATTTTTGTTATTCTTGGATGTGGCAAAAAGGTTTCTGGTCAGAATGTCAAAACTATTAAAGATAGCTATAATACTTATGTCATTATTTAATGAATACAGATCTCACCCTGAGCTCAATGATAACTGGTCTTGTCCACAGCATCCGCTCCGCTCCGCTATTTTTACGGAAAATGAAGTATGAAAAAGTAAAACACTCTTTGCCTCTGTACACTTATCCGCTGCATCCGTTCCGACCCGCTCCTCACCGCAATAGAGACAAAGAGTGTTTTACTTATTCATACGTCCTTTTCCGTAAAATAATGGAGCGGAGCGGATGCTGTGGAAAAGAGCACTAAGATAGTTATATTTCAAACCCACCAAAATCATCGATTAGTCATTACTTGACGTGGAGAATGACACAAACAAACAAACAAATCCAGAAACAAACACCCAACAAACAAGGAAAGATAAACCGCCGTATGTCGAAGTTCTGTTTTTATTTACAAGAGTATATGAACGTCCTATAATTATTTTTCGTTAGTTTTTCCTTCAATGACGAAACCAAACTGGGTCACACCACAAAAAAGAGTCGGTTGATCTAACCGAGGGTCATAAAAAATGTATACACAAGTGAAAAGTTTAACGTTAAATTGCAACTCTGTTGAACTCCGTTGAACTCCGTTTTTCATCAATGTCTGGCCCAGAACGGCCACCAATTTGAACTGCTGCGATAACTCAATTAATTATACGTCTGTCCACTTTTAATTTCATTTTCAAATCTTGGATGTGTGAACTGACATTGTATTAGTAAATGTTCAAAGTGTATGTATATTCTTTTAAACTAAAAGTATTAGAATATAGTTGCCTTTTCTAAAGACAGACAATGCATTGAGAGATCGCGACATCTGATCTTGTTTGTTCCAACTCCACTTTTTGTACAACTGAGAAATTCGACGTGAAACGTTTGCTGCTTTAGTATTATGATAAGAAGTTAAAATGAATCGGAACTTTGAAACAGCTTGATAAGTGCCACAGCGTATTTTGAACAAGTGTTAACGTGCATATTTGTCATACCACTTCTACGTACTAAAAGATCTCCAGATTTTCAGAAAATGGAGATTGAACAAACAAGAACTTCAGTCGCGAGCTGGTAACGCAATATCTTGTATTTTCGGGATGAAGGTATGTTTCATGAAGGAACCATTCCATAGTACTTATTATACGCAGACATTTCTTCCCCTTTCACCACATACACACCTAATCGTATCGATCCAAGCGAGTAATCACTGACTGGTGTGTAAGTGAGGAGAAGCAATAAGCGGATGGATCTGACTGACTGAAATCGGCTCAGCTGTACTCATTGTCACTCTGGCCAGGACGTGATCTGGAGCTGTTGGTGCCGTGCCAGGGCGAGATATGGATCCACTTAATTATGAATGAAGCAGGGGTCAGGGGCGAGAATCAGGTACTTTGTTGGTCTGCGGTGTTTTCCAGTACAAGATGGTGTTCTGAAATGTCGTTCCTGCTACTGGTGCACACAGGTAAAGTGGGTTACTGACATTCCACCTTTCTTACGTACATGAATATTGATGTGTCGAAAAGTTCAAGACGCATTAAACAGATTCACTTCAAGCTCTTTTGTCTTAACTGAGAAAGAACTCTGAAAGTCAAATTAAAGATGAGTAATTAGACGCGGTTGGGGGGGGGGGGAGGGGGGGGGGCACTAGTAAGAGCACTTGACTGAGTGCAAGAGGTTTCAGGTTTGAATGGTACTCGGGGGGAAAGGGGGTGATTGTGATTTTTTTTTGGGGGTGGGGGCTGGGGTTAAGGGATTCGTAACTAAGAATTGGTCATTTAGTGAGTAGCAAGAAGTACATTTGACGTGGAGGAGTGGCTTGCGTGTCCCAGTGATCCCAGGAGCTAAGCCAGCGGAGGCCTCGTGCCCCTGATAGCTTTAAGCAAGCTGGACAGGTCATGGGGGAAGGACCAGACAAGATTGAACAGACCGGCCCTCCAGGTTCGGGGGTTGGGCGTAGGGCTAACAACCCTACCCTGAAATCCTTGTTGGGGTGACCTTACTTGGAGAAACAAAAATCGTTACGGAAACAGCAACATGGAAAAACCAACGTTCTGGATGTGATGGACCTTCTGAGTACCTCGCGACTCGTATGAATGCAAGTAGTGAAAGCCGAAAGGAAACTGCTAGCAGGATGAAGGAGGAACTGAACACCGCCAAAACCAAGACCAGGATTGGATACTGGAATGTTAGAACAATGTATGAATCGGGTAAGTTAGCACAAGTAACATCAGAGATGAGGCGCTACAACCTACACATCCTGGGTGTAAGTGAGAGCAGATGGACTGGATCTGGAAGGATCAAAACATCCACTGGAGAAACCGTTCTCTACTCTGGAAGAGAGGATGACCAACATCATGAAGGAGTAGCCATCATCCTAAAGAAAGGACTGGACAAATGCTTGTTGGAGTGGAAACCAGTCAATAGCAGACTGATGAGGATGAGGATGAAAGGACGACACACAAACATCACTGTCATCCAATGTTATGCACCAACCAACGAAAACGACAACACAGACAAAGACGACTTTTATGAACAACTCCAGGGGGAAATGGACATGACACCACGGCATGATCTCATCATTGTCATGGGAGACCTCAATGCTAAGGTAGGTAAAGATGATATAAATTATGAAAGAGTAATGGGAAAACATGGAACTGGAACAAGGAATGACAATGGAGAAAGGCTTGTGGATTTTTGTGCCTTGAACAACTTAGTCATCGGAGGGACCCTTTTCACACACAGAGAAATTCACAAACTCACATGGAATTCTCCAAATGGAAGAGACAAGAACCAAATAGACCATTTGATGATCAACGGTATGTGGAGACGATCCCTTCTAGATGTGAAAGTGAAAAGAGGAGCTGACGTAGCCAGCGACCACCATCTAGTGGCAGCACTTATCAAAATTAAACTGAACAAGACCGGAATCAAGACATCAAAGCAAAGACACCTTAATATTCAGAAACTGAGAGATGCAAGTGTTAGAAATGCCTTCAACATACAAGTCAAGAACCGATTCCAGGCTCTACGAGAGTCTGATAAGAACAACCCTAAAGAAAGAGGAATCGATTCAGAGTGGAAAAGAGTAACTACAGTGTACACAGAGAGCAGTGTAGCCTGCCTTGGATTTAATGAGAAAGGGAAAAGCAAGGAGTGGATCCAACAAAGAACATGGGATGTGATCGAGGAGAGGAAAGTCATGAAAAAGAAACTCCTACAAGTGAAATCGGAAAGGCTGAAAGAGAGGTACCAACATAGCTACACAGAGTTAAATAAGAAAGTGAAGAGACTAGTAAAGAAAGATAAACGAGAAGCCATGGAACAGCTAACGGCAGATGCGGAGGAGGCAGCAGCAAGAGGAGAACAGGGTAAGCTCCACAAGATCACTAAGCGCATTTGTGGCAAGTACGGTGGAAGACCAAGTGTTCCAATCAAAGACAAGAATGGGAAACTACTGACTACAGAACGAGAACAGGATACACGCTGGACAGAGCACTTTCAGGAATTACTAAACCGGCCACCACCTGAAGATAGAATAATAATACAAGATGCTGCTGAAGACCTTGACATCAACATAGATCCACCAAAGAAAGAAGAGATAGTGGCAGCAATAAAGAGCCTAAAAAACAGCAAAGCCCCAGGAAAAGACAACTTGACTGCAGAACTGTTCAAAGCAGATCCGGATCAGTCAGCCACCATCCTTCAGCCACTGTTCACAGCTATCTGGGAAGCAGAAGCAGTACCAAAGAGCTGGAATGAAGGCAGAATAGTGAAAATACCCAAGAAAGGAGCACTCAGCGATTGCAACAACTGGCGTGGTATCACTCTCCTTTCTATACCCAGCAAAATCCTTGCCAAGATCATTGTGCAACGTATGTCAGATGCTGTGGACAAGACACTGAGAAAGGAACAGGCCGGATTCCGAAAGGGGAAAGGATGCATTGACCAGATCTTCACACTCCGAAACATCATAGAACAGTGTTCAGAATGGCAAAGGCAGCTCTATGTGAACTTCGTTGACTTCGAAAAGGCCTTCGACAGCATCCACAGAGAGAGTATATGGCGCATTCTTCGACACTATGCGATTCCCAGCAAGCTTGTTGAACTCATCAAAAGCTTTTACAAGAACTTCAGTTGCAGTGTCGGAAACAGTGATGCATCCTTTGAAGTGAAAACTGGTGTACGGCAAGGATGTGTGATGTCAACAATTTTGTTTAACCTCGTAATCGACTGGATTATGCGGAAAACTACAGAGGATGCACCAAGAGGCATCAGATGGACACTCTTCGACAACCTAGAGGATTTGGACTTTGCGGATGACCTTGCGCTATTGTCACATAGTCACCAACATATGCAAGATAAGACGCAGAGACTACATAATTTTGGATGCAAAGTAGGCCTTCGGATTAGCCAGAAGAAGACAGAGATTATGACCCTAAATGTAGACACTCCAGCACCAGTGCAAGTAGATGACAAGAACCTCACCACGACGGACAAATTTAAATACCTTGGTAGCATTATCAGACCAGAGGGTGGCACAAAGGAGGACATCCAAAGTAGGCTGGGAAATGCAAGGGCTGTCTTTCAAAGTATGAGCAACATCTGGAAATCGACACAATACGGCATCAACACCAAGATCAGACTGTACCAAAGCTGTGTCCTATCCACACTCCTGTATGGATCAGAGTGTTGGCGAATGACAGAAGGTGATCTCGCCAAGTTGTCTTCCTTCCACACCACATGTCTTCGTAGGATTCTCCGCATCTTTTGGCCAAACAAGATTTCTAATCAGGAACTACTAAGGCGATGCAAGCAAGAAGAAATAGCCAACATCATCACGAAGAGACGATGGAGATGGCTTAGACACGTGCTGCGAAAGGAAGCAAATTCTATAACCAAAACAGCACTTCAGTGGACACCGGAGGGACGGCGCAAGCGAGGCAGACCCAAGGCAACCTGGCGGAGAACAATCGAGGCAGAGATGAAATCCTTCAATCACTCACGGGGAACTCTCGCAAAGATGGCCCAGGACAGACAGGGCTGGAGATCCTTTGTTGCTGCCCTAAGCACCAGTGGGTGCAACAGGAAATAGTAGTAAGAAGTACATTCTATTAGGGGAAAAGTTGGTTGGTATTAGAAGCTTAGTTTGTCTGTTAATTGGTTAATGGGTTAATTTAATCAGCAGGGCAGTTACTTAGTAACCCCGCTAGACGACATAGCCCCATTATACGCTGGCTTTGTCCGTCTTTTCAATGACTTTCCACGGAGTTCCGAATTATGGCCTGCTGGTAAATACCATACGTGGCCCTGTCCACAAAGCTTACGCTTTTTTTACGCTAAAAGGATGTAAGAAAAAGTAAAACACTGTTGGCCTCTGTATACACCATCAGTTCCGCTCCGCTCCGTACCGCTATAGAGGCAAAGATAGTCTTTCATATGTCATTTTCCTTGAAAATGGCGGAACGGAGCGGATGCTGTGGATAAGATTAGTTAGCAGGGATTCCGGATCAAGGATTGAATGATGGTGTCAATCATGTCAGGGCATATCTTAATGCCGTAACTGGCGTTCGCACTTTCGTAGTGCTGTCTGACACTTTGCAGCATTTTGCACTGAGACAGAAAGTTCTGCGATAATAACCCAGTAGGCTGAAGTGACTAAGGTCCGAAACTCATTGCGAAAGGTGACTGTGGCAAATAGATTGAAAGTCGACGGTAGCTTGACTGTAGTTGAATATAATTGATAATTCATCAGGCTAATGGCTTCTCTTCTCTACAGCATGCTTAACCATGTTTCTTTAAAAGAAACTGACCTCCTCAAATACGATCGACAACGTTGACGGCTGCAGCGAGCGTTGCGTCTAAGTGGTCATTCCATTTGTTAGCACAAAGATAGCCAAGAGCTTTCAGTGCAAAGAGGGAAACATTACACTGTCTTTTGGATGGGGCGTCTCGTGGGACACGCATTCATTCTCTCCTCCGTTTAACTAGATCAGGGGGCTCAGTTGCTCCTCTATCGCTGGTATCCTTTTGTACATTAGATGGAATGATCTAATGGGTTATTGTGACCTCCCTGTCTGAGGCTGTTATTGCTGCATTCTTTTGGTTCTATTGCACGTAAGACGGGATAATGGTTCACTAAGCCCATTGTTATCTCTTTTAATTCATCGGGGATACTTGTGTTTTATTCTTTAACAGAATGTGTGGATTTTACGCACATCCTAAGAAGACACTATGCCCGCTGATCCATGCAAGAATTATTTTCCCACATGGACCCACAGCGCATCTTAGTCATTTCTGAAAGAGGTCGAACTCTACAAGTTGATTGAACAGAATTTTATCATATTTACAAAATTCATATAGACATACTTTACAATGCGGGCCTTTTCCCGTTAGATTTTTAAAAAGGACCTTTTCCCGTTAGATCTCTAACGTCACTTTTATCTATCTTATCTACAGGCAACTGAGGGCTGAAAGCTAGCTCAAAGAGAGAGAACGGAAAAACCGTAAGAGACACAAAGTGGCCGTTATTGTACCGACGCTCCGTTGAACCCAAACTCAAAATTCAAACTCAAACTCAATTATACTTTTTGAAACATTTCCAGTTTCACGTACACACACACACAGACTTCGTTTTGACATAGTCCCGTAACTGATTGTTTCACTGAACCCACCCAAAATTGTGACATTGACTGCACGGCATGACACTCGCCCCCAAGCGTATGGTGACTGAATACCCGTACTAATAAAGACTTGCCTTTTGGCATGGCGGCCAAGCATACGCAGTGCCAGACATCAGTCGTAACCCCCAAAAGGAGAACTGAATTTAGGATAATGGCCAAAAACTCGGAGGGCCCGTGTACAGGTCGAGGGCGTTAAAGATACCTAGGCAGTTGGAAGTCGAGAAGAGCAGGCCGAACAAGGCCGCTGCCGGGGCAAAATTCTCAAAAACTAAATCCTACCACAAAACACACAGAAACCAGAACAAACAAAAAAATGATGTGTAAATGCCAAGGACAGCGAGCCTTCTATAATAAAGACCTAAGCACAGGTCTAAAACTTACAGGAGTACGAAATACTGAATGAAATTCAAAATTTTGTAGGGGCACAAGCACTTTGACGTCAAGTCGTGTTGAACCGTGCAAGGTGCAGTTTAGTTGTTGCCGAGCTGGCCCATTGTTTATACTCAAATTCAAAATTCCAAAGGCTTTTGAAGCACTGAACTGTTTTGTCTCGGTTTCGGTGTCAATGTAAACTGTGGGGTTAAACGGGATCTTTTCGCACTGGCGGGACCGAAACACGTCTATTTCATTTCTCAGACCATTCAAAACTGTTTTCAGTGAACTGACGGATAAAGTGGCTTTGCGCACTGAGATAAAACAGTCGCCCAAACAGTCTTGGCTCAGCGCTCTACCAGTCTCACTCATTTTCCTCAGACATCAAACAGGTTCCACAGAACAGGGCACTGCCAGAAGCGAAAGAACCCCTCTTTTCGTGACTACAGGAAGTATGCGCACCGCCATTTTGGATGAAATGCAACTTCACTTTACTTAATCGGCGGTAAACAATAACAGTTTGTACATTTTTACTTGGAGTAAGAACTTGCAAACGGCTCTGCATAGTTTCAAGCAACCCAAAGATATGAACAAACCACAGTAAACAGATACGAATACTGTCTTTGGTGAAGACGGACTCTTTCAACCTATTTTCGCGATTTGGCGTAAGTGATCTCTCTCTCTCTCTCTCTCTCAATATAATTATACTCTCTGATGTTACATTAAACATCGTTGCACGAGTGCCTAGTTACGAACAATTGATCTCATCCAAAATGGCGCCGGGTAGACAACATTGATGCCGTATTCCTGCCGTGTGTTGCTTCTGGTAGTATCTCTAATCTGCGATAGGTTCAGATCAAAATACTCGAGCACCCCTAAAATTGGGTTTTCCTGTAGCAGAGCACGTTCTAGCAGAAGCTGTATCAATATTGGTTAAGCTTACTCTTTGGTGAATATCTATATGCTTATCTGTCTAAGATGTCTGGATGCAAATACAGGAGTCTTTGTGGTTTTTGGGGGCCCGGCTCTGTGCTGTAGTACGGCAAGAGGTACGTCGGATGCCGAAATGAATGATCAAGAGCACACAAAACAGCAACAACAGCAACAACAACAACAACAGCACCAACAACAGCAACAACAACATCATCAGCAGCAACAACAACAACAACAAACACCAACAACAGCAACAACAACATCATCAGCAGCAACAACAATAACAAAGCACCAACAACAGCAACAACAACATCATCAGCAGCAACAACAATAACAAAGCACCAACAACAGCAACAACCACATCAGCAGCAGCAACAACAACAACAGCAACAACCATAACACAACAATAACAACAGCAACAATATCAACAGCAGCAGTCACAGCAAGAGCAAAACCAAACACACACTTAAATCTCGTTATACCAAAGAGCATTAATAACTCCATTGTTTCTACCACACATTTTAATTCTTTGTGTATTCAAATCATCTAGAAACACGTATAAATAAATATTCGATCACCTCCTCTATGCTGTTTCTGTTGTTTAAAGATAAGAGGATTCGGGCATATAATATTCCATAATGTTCAGTTATACCGGAGACACAGAATACCGAGACAAAAAACTATTGCTTCTCCTTCTAAAGGTCCACAAATTGCGGGTATATAAATAAGGTACGTACTTGTGTTTTGCGTTCAATTGTGAAGGGATACGGTGAGCATTGTTGCGTTGTTGACATCGATGACACGTAACCCAAATCGACGGAAGGAATTTGGCGAGTTGATTCGCCTCAGTGTCCTGTGCACCGGATTATAAATAAAACTAAAAATCTTTAAATAGATAAGGAATACACTTCAAGTCGAACAGTTATTCCCTCTTTTATAAAGTTTGGTCCTACGCCTTTGTCCGGTTTCGTGACAGGGCCAACGTGGAGTTATAGAGACCGCCTTTAGTACAGTTCTCTACTGAAATGCTTTCACACTATTTTAGTCATCAAATTCATGCGGCCCGTGAAAAGATTAGCTCAGGAATTAATGGACACATCAATCCCATCCACATCAGGACACATGGATCCCTTACCATCTGTCCCAGAATCCCCCACCAAGAGCTCCGGCTTAATCCATATCCGGTTCACCAATGTCAACCGGCTGCACGTGCCGCGTGTTTGTGTTGCTGGTCGGCCATTGATATTCGCACGCGCTAGACTCGAGAGGGAAACGCTAGCCTGGAGGAATTCTTGCGGTCACATAAGGTAAACAGTGAGTGGTGGACCTTCGTGTTTGTCCTCTCCATTACTTCCCCACACCCAAGGCGAGGACTTCGCGTGAGGCACGCCACTAAGTCGGGTCTAAGTTTATCTATGAGTTAACTAATGCCTGCGGTAGGAAACAGGTGTAAGGGACGTATAACGGGTTTTGCAGTAGGGTAGAAAGTTTAGACTGGCACATGTATGTTAGGCTCTAAGTGTGCCACCTCAGGTCTGAGGGCCTTTGTTTGAGGAGGATCACAGCCCTAAGTATTTACATCTCTCTTTTCGTCTTATCGTTTGTCTTATCTTCTGTTTCTTCTGTTGCTGTTTTTTCCCTTGTTTCTTGCCCTTCATCTGCGATGTCTTCTATTTCTTCCTCTTCTCCTTGAAACAGCAGACACCCTGGCCAAAGAGACATTGAAACGCCCGCCACAACACCTAAAAAAGACCACACACTGACTTGAAACCCGCTTTTAATAACTTCATTAAATCGAGATGGCAGGAAAGATGAGATGAACAAACATCAAATAAACTACACTTACTTTATCCAAGATGAACTTGGACAGTGTACTCATGCCTCTCAACAAAATCGGAAGAGATGGAATTGTCCTTAGTAGACTCCGTCTGGGTCATACCCACATCACACACTGTTTTTTACTTATGGGGGAAGATTTCCCCCCCCCCCCCCCGCCCCCCTCCCCCCAATGTTTCGGCATGCAATTGCCAACCATTATTAAAACATTATTTAACTGAATGTGTAGAC